>CAKAOI010046603.1:0-24618 GCA_916701655.1 Sebastiscus albofasciatus | reverse complement strand
AGATTTTGTGCTACATTTAACCATTTTTTATCACTCGAGAATTGATAAAAATGATCAATAATCCCTTCAAAATACCACATTAAGACGCCAAGACCTTAAAGGAACACCATAGAAAAAGTCATGCTGTGATTTGGTATCAAAAACTTTTGACATTTGGAGATTTCTGCAAGAATTGCATTTTTCGGCGATTGGATGGCGAGCACTTCTGTTGTGTAAACTGCTCAGAAACCCCCTTATTGTCAATCTAGCTAGGAAAGCCATCCATTCTCTGAATGCTCTAGGTCTCTAGTTTGTGGCTGTAAAGTTTCATGAGGCTGTGATTATCCTAGAGGTCACCACAGGTCATTTTATACAGGGAGGTCAAGTTTAAAAAAATGGTCTCACTACAATGAAATAGCTACTATGAGGACTAATATCATCACACATGAATACAGTTGGGCTCATTGGATCCACAAGAGTCCCAGCTTTACAGTGATACCCAATTTATGTAATTCAAGACTGTTTAGGGACCCCAGTATGCAGAAATATTCAAACACACCATTTTAGTATAGGTGAAAATAACACATTCATACTGCATTCAAAACACTGCATGTGATTATCATAAAGTGGGCATGTCTGTAAAGGGGAGACTCGTGGGTACCCATAGAACCCATTTTCATTCACATATCTTCAGGTCAGAGGTCAAGGGACCCCTCTGAAAATGACCATGCCAGTTTTTCCTCACCAAAAAACCCAACTTTGGAGCGTTATCCTTCCCGACAACATACACTGGGCTGAAAAGTCACCTTAACTACAACTAATACATCATCATTAAATAATAACGTTATAGGAAAAAACTAAAATTGGTCTGTTTTGAGAGAAAAACAGGGTTCAGTAGCTACTTCATCCCCGGGCTGAAGTCTTGAATGTGTTGCAGAACTGGGATCAGAGTCGTGAGGAAGCATGCTGCATGGCTCTTTCCTGTTTTGCTCCCGTGAATGGGCTCTTTGTGCCCTCCGCTCTGCTGCAGTTGTACTTCTCTGAAGTATCCCGAGGTGAGACCTGGACTGTGTCTGAGAGGCTGCTGACAGTGGAGCAAGATAAAGACAGAGGTGGTCAGTGTTAAAGAGCGGAATGGAAATAATGACCTTTGTTTGGCAGAGATATCACTTTATCATTTGCCCTTTGGCTCTCTGACTCCATCATTAGTCACATCACAGATGTGTGGAACACTTGTGCATGGCAGGAAGAGCCACAGTGACATCATGACAAATGTTTTCATAGAAGTAAATTCACCTTCTGTAATTAGTTTAATTGGTGACAGACTTTTTATTCCTTTTCTCCAGTGTTGGAAGAAGTATTCAGATGCTTTATTTAAAGCTTCAGTAGGAAACAATTTGGTTGGCATCATTGGGCAAAAATTACATAATAACCTTTCAGCATATTGTAATTCAAGTTTTCTGAGAGAGACTTCTGCATCTCCTCATAGCTCTGTTTTCAGGCTTTAAAAAATAAAAATAAAAATAAAGAAATCCCCTTTTTTCTGTTAAATTATTTGTTTATTTAATTTGTTATTATTATTATTATTTTCTTTTCTTTGTATTCATGGTATTAATTTTGTTTTAATTTTTTATTCTATTCTTTCTTTATTATTATTATTATTATTATTTTTTATTTTTTATTTTCTTAATTTTATTTCAATTTTGAATGCTGAAGTTGTTTTCTCTAGTGTACTTATTGTGTTCGTCTCTAAGCTCAACTACTTAAAAAATTGGTTTATAAACTATTGTAATTACGAACTGTAAAAAAATAAAAACAACCTCGAAAAAATAAGGTATGGAAAAAAAATAAAAAATCTAGCTGTGACGGGAGACTTTGACCAATCACAGGTCATGTCAGAGAGACAGCGTTCCTATTGGCTGTGCTCCGGCTGGTGGGCGGTGCTTGGTATTTCCTCAACTTGATCTCAACATGGCATCTCATTTTACAGCTAAACCGTGCACTACAAGATGTTTCTGAAAATATTGTAGGAGAGAAATAGGCATTATAGTAACAAAATATTGATTCATATTTGATCAGCGCTGCCTAGTTTGACCGTTTGATCGGAGTTTGCGAGTGACTGACTCGTGGCTCTTGTAGACGGCAGCTGGACGGCAGACTCCAGATCAGCTCTGACTGGTTGTTTTTCCTCCGGTCTGTGAAATCCTGCAGATGCCGTTAGGAGTATCGGAGGATACCGGAGGCACATGATTAGAAAAGGACCTTCTTTTGATATCTTCACAGATTAAGGAGTGGCATTATGGGAAATGTATGATCCAGTGGTTCTGGAGCTTGAGTTTACTACTAGGGACTAAAAGTGAAGATATCTTTGACCAATTTGTGTCATGTAGTTTTCTCCATCCAGCACAGTGCAGCCTCTAGGGCACGCTAGCAGGGCTTAAAGCTTTAGGTTTTGTCTTTATTTTACTGTGTGTGTGTGTGTGTGTGTGTGTGTGTGTGTGTGTGTGTGTGTGTGTGTGCCTGAATAAGGTTAGGGACTGCTGGCCACCGGGTGCAGCTCCTGCGTCAACAAATGACTCTAAAGCTATTCTCAGCGCCATGTCCTCATTAAAACATTCCCCAAAGTGCCCCTCCATAAAACGCCCTTGGCTTCATGTTTAGGTGTCTAATTAGGGTCCTTGCCTCAGCCTTAGGCCTGGATTGTGTGTCAATTTAATGAGGCAATTAGGGATATTAGTGATATTGTATCTGGACTATGTGGACTATCAGGAGATTTGAGGGGTACTGGGAAGTGTAGTGCAGGCCATGGGGGCAGTGGGAGGGCAGCGGTGTACGGTTGCAGACATGTTTGTGTAGCCTCCGACAATGACCAGCTGTAAAAAAAATAATAATAATATTAATTAAGCCTCTTTCACACATAGTTCCTGTTAAATTACTGGGATAAAAAAAGTGAAAGTGAAACTTAAAAGCAACACGTTCTAACATGTTGTAAAACTGAATGAAACGTCACATTTTGAACACAAACAAAAAGGCTTCTTTAGGTTTAGGCAACAAAACTACAACATCTTTAGGTTTAGGCAACAAAACTACAACTTCTTTAGGTTTAGGCAACTAAAAAACTAGAACTTCTTTAGGTTTCAGCAATACATCTACAATTTCTTTAGGTTTAGGCAACAAAACTACAACTTCATTAGGTTAAGGCAACTAAAAAAACTACATCTTCTTTAGGTTTAGGCAATACAACTACAATTTCTTTAGGTTTAGGCAGCAAGAAACAGTTCAGTTTAGGGAAAAACATTGTGTTTTGGGTTAAAATAACTACGAACACTTCTGCTCCTGTCATAATTACTGCGGTCGCTAAAGGTCGCTGTCGTGTTCTTTTATACTTTCTTTCTGTGATCTACCATGAGAATAGATGATAAAAGGAGTGGAGTGTAGTAGAACCCTATTGACCCACATCTATGGGGCTTATAGCGACCACTTATAGCCCATTTAATAGCCTGACAAAAGTCTAGTCGGCTGATAAACTATGATTTCAGCATTACAAGTGACCTCTTTTACAAGTGTAACCAAAAATATTGATTAATGCCGATTTAAGATTTATTTAATATGTTGATAAAAGTGTTACAAAGTGATGGGAAAGATGGCAAAATGCTCTCAAAGCAGTCCATTTGCTTGTGAGTTTGCTCGAGGTGAAACAAGCCACTAGTCTGTGTGTCAGTGATTGAAGTACAGTATGTGTCAGCGGGCCTCCGTGTGTGTAGGTTTTTGTGTGTGAGCCACAGTGTGAGCTGAGTGTCGTGCTGCAAATTGCATCTGTTCTTAATTACAGAGTGCTAATGAAAGCCTGTACTCCTGGTGGGCCTACTGAGGACCGGCCTGGCACCTCGCCTCCGCCGCTCAGAGGAGGGAGGAGAGTGACGACACATACACAGTCATAAACAAAATGAAGTAGTACATAGCGAAGACAGATGAAGACAGAGAGGTGATGGACAGCTGCTGTACTCTCCACACTGCAGTCCTCTGGTTCTCATTATCACAGCTCGTCTTCATCATCCCAGGCTGCAGGCGGATCTCCAGTAGAACTCCAAACTAGTCTTCAGAGTGCAGTTGACAACAGTCATTCATATTTTGAGCTGTTTTTTTTATAGTTAGACGGCCTCTCTTTATACTAAAAGCTTTCCTATAGACAAGTACTATGAAGCACCATAGTGGAAGTGTTTGAGTGTTGTGCTGTCGCTGTTTGCCTGCTGCCCAAGGCCGTGTTCAGACCTGGCATTAACATGCGTCCTGAGTGATCTGAACACAAGTGGACAGCTTTAAGTACCTCTGTTCACACCTGGCATTAGGATGTGTCTCACCATGTGTCTCGAGTGATCCGATCTCACTACCCCGCTCTATATGCAAATAAACACGTAGTAAACACACGGCTAATACAGCAGATGTTGTGACGTAATATTACAGGAATGTCAGTAGTAATAACCTACGTATTTGTGAATTCGGGTACATTTTATTGACGTCAAAATAAAAGTTTATTGTACCGGCGGCCCCCGAGGACCTCCACGCCGCCGTCAACGCTGCCTTTGCCAGGCAACAGCGGGGTACGGAGCTCCAGAGAGCCGGGGAGGAGTAGAGGGCAAGCGGGCGGGTCTCAGCTCCGTGCAAAGCCGCGTAACAAAAACACAGACACATCTCCGACAGTATGATAATAATGCACTTTGCGTGCCTCGTCTGATAGTCTGTAGATATGTAGCCTATAAATAAGATATATTTTAATAAAATACAGTAGTACCGACAGAATACAGTAGAGCACAGAAGCGTTTTCCGTGCTGCGAGGCAGACAAGCGTTCACGTCTGCCTGTCTATTCACATGAGGAGTGCAGAGACCCCGTGAATCCCAGAGGGACGTCAAAGTCAGTAGAATTCATCCTCTGGGTACCATGGATATCTGTAATAAATTTCAGGTCCAGCCGATCAATAGTTGTTGAGGAGATCAGAGTACATGGATGGATGTACAAATGCATAAAGTATGTTGGAAACTTTTGCAGCACATCATTGATTCATCAATGTGCAAGATAGGAGAAGAAAACAGGTTGAAAAAAAAGGGTAAATACGTGTGTTTACCCAAAGCCCCGTGAGTTTTCTTCAACTAACATACACTGCCTCATCCCGAGCTTGTGATGTGAGTCAGAGGCCGTGCATATGTGAGCACATACAATATGTTTGAGTTAGGGATGTCAATAATTAACCGTTTAACCGTTAACCGACATTAAGCATTTTAACCGATTAACGCTATCGGTTAAAACGGTTAAAACAAATGTTAATAATTCATTCAAAAGCTGAGCGGATCATCTCTTTAAGGTGAAACGCTGATCCTCCTTAACAGCCCAGTTTAAGAGGCGTAGCTGGAGTTGCAGGATACAGGAAATTGGCTCCGGTCTCTGGCTTGCTTGAGCGCAGCGGAGGAGTTGTATTTTCGTAACATTTATTCAGCGACAATTAAACTGTACACACGCTGCTACACCTACATTCACAGCTATAACGGCACCAACAACCTCACACTCACCGCCAACACACACACACGGTCTGTTGGAAACTCACTAAAGTTACGCAGACTACGTGTGCAACGGCGAGCACGAAGCCTCCGGCAACGCTAGAGCTGCTAACGTGGCACAAATACACACACTGTTTGTTGGGCAGTTGCTAAAGTTACGCCAGGCAGACACACAGCTGACAACCTGCTAAACTAAACTAAATGTGAGGTGGAGACTTTTACTGGGAAAGTGGCAGCATGTAAGCGACACTACACACAGCATGGTAGCTGCTAAGTTAACACTCCCGGACGGTGAACTGGGGACTCCCGTCAACGAATATCTGTTGCGCTCCTGCAGCTTGTGCACTGCTGCATGCAAGGCACAAATCTTGTCGGTTAACGGTTAATAATCGGTTAACAAGGGGTTGGTTATCGGTTAAGAACATTTTTCAAAATGAGCATCCCTAGTTTGAGTGATTTGTGTTGTATTAATACCTTACTGTAGTCGGTTCTGCTTGTGTTACGAGGAACGCTTCTCTATTCATCTTCTCCGTCTTTTTCTTTTCCTTCCTAATATGACAAAATTATGAGGACTATCTGGAAGGTTTGCTGTGGGAGGTGGGGTGTAAAACTCAAGCAGGGACCCTCAATGTTGCTAATTCATTTACAGATTTAATTAGATGGATGGAGCCCTTGCCGTTATTAAAACAGAGAGGGAGAGAATGTTGCCAGCACTACAGGACTTTTTAATTACAACTCCACATCCCGCTTGCTGACGTCTGGGGAACCAGTTAATTAAAATCCTCATTATTTTACTTTTAATTAGTTCCCCCCTCTTTTGTTTCCTTGCGCCATATGGCAATGTTCCGTGGTCAAATCAACTTAATTGAGCTAATTAAGTTGATCAGTTTAATTATTCAAAGTACTCTGATTGGATGAAATTACTACCCCATCCCCCTCTTCTCACCCACCAAAAAAAAATCCCTGCTTCAAACTCCCCCTCTTACACACTCCAGTTCACAGCGTATCCATTTCATATCATAGTAACCGATGGGTGGTGTCGCTCAAATCTTTATCAAATCACCGGCACTATCTGTGTTCCTCAAACACTATTTACCAACGACAAAAGAGGGAAGGGTGTCCTTTAAAGCTCATTAATAGTTATAGTTGTAAGATGTTTCCTACTTCAGCAAAAGGGCCCAACTGTTGATCTCTTGTCTGAGGAAGCCAGGTAGAGTTTATGGTCCTCAGAAGTGAGATGCATCGCTCCTTTTTTTATTTAAAGGATAAAATCGCACTTTTTCAGTGCTTGTGCACATACAACTGGGTATCTGGAGTGCCTACCAACCCACAAACTGTGAGGTAAAAGAATATGTTGCCCACAGCTTGAGAACTACTTTTGCAAAGGTGTGTTATTTTCTGTTCCAATTCAATTTACAGATGTTCCCTGAACGCCTCATGTGCAGACTAATGGTAGATGCTAGATAAACATCTAGTTTCTAGTCAAGTTAATGCAGCGCATGTGACTCGGACAGGTGTGCAGACAGAGTGAAATAAGGTGTTTTAATGTAAGATTAACCCTCTGAGACCCGATCCTGACTAATTTTACTGTCTTTCAGAGGCTCTAGTATCAGTTTTAGGGCTAGAGTGAAGCTACAGATATCATATGAAACTGGAAAACCTAAGGAATCCATTGGTACCAACCATGTCATGCTATCATGTCTCGGAAGGAAGCTTAATAACGCTCCAAAACAACCGAGGCTGGAGGATGAGCTGGGGTCAGGATCAGGATCGTCTGTCTGGGTGGTGAAAAGGATCACAGAGGATACAACATCTTTACATATGGATCATTTACAGTTCTAAACTATTGCTTTGCATTAGTTTTTGGTAGAATTTCCTTCCCTGGAATAATCCGTTTTTTGACTTCACACAGTCGTGACAAAGGCAGTTTGACACGCTCACAGTGCTGATAGGAAATCAATTATTTACTCCATGTCTGTGATCATGAAAAGCATAAGACAAATTCATTAGCGCATGCAAATGACTTTAATTGCAATTATCTCCATATCTTGATAAGCAAGGAGGGGGGTCTCCCAATCTCCCTCCATGGTGCAAGTTCCATGCCACACTCAAACCAATCAAGCCTCATCTGCATATCATTAATTAGCCTGACGAGTTCAAGAACCAATTAGCAAAACTGCAAAGATACAAGGTGAGGCGGATAAAAGTTTTCAGAGGGTATGACTCACAATTGGCCTCGTAATGTACATACAGTACATACAACACCAAGCGTAAGCGTGTTTCAGGTGTACAGTATGTCAACTGTGGAGAGAATTCTTCTTATCTAAGTCTGCTTCAGTTACGGTAAGATATAGTTTCAGTGTTACAGATTGGCGTTTCATCATTTTATGATATGATTTGAACACTTTGTTTGAACAAAAGTGCCCTTTAAGTATCAAGACACCAACCAAGCTCATTAATTTTGATGATTTTATCATCTGAATGCAGAATAATATATACATATTCATGGAAAAAATCTTTTTGAACAGAAAGGCTGTTCTTTAAAGGTTCAGTGTGTAGGATTTGGAGGCATTGAGTGGTGTGGTTGCAGATTGCAACCAACTCCTTCGCTCACTCCTCCCTCATAATAACACTACTTTAGGAGCAACGGAAGTCAGACGGCGGCTGGGGGTACCGCAGTTTTGCACTCTGCAGATCACTTTACCGCAGTTTCACAAGCATGTCAGAGAACTACGGTGGCCTTCAGGTAACATAAAAATGTGAAAGCCTCTCTCTAGATTCAGTGTTTGGTTTGTCCATTTTATGCTACTGTAGAAACATGGCAGAGCAACATGGCGGACTCCACGAAGGGAACCCGCTCCCTATGTAGATAGAAACAGCTCATTCTAAGCTAACGAAAACACAGCAATCCTTATTTTCAGGTGATTATACACTAAAGAAAATATAGATATGAATATTATATTCCATTTAATAAGTAGGGGGATCTAATAAGAGTACAGTAGTACAGTAATGAACTCATCACGTCATTGATCATATCTTTAAAGACATTATTATAGGAAAACGTGGTGTTTGGTTTCTTCAAAATACAAAAAAACCTCTATTTTCTTATAATAAATTTCACATGTTTTCTTTTAATCTTTTATTCATTAATATAAATTTAACAATAAATATGTTATTTTGCTGAAGAATATGTGAAACCACTTTCTAACTAACACTGACAAGACACTTAATATCTGTTTGTTTTATAATATTTTTGTCTAGTGTCATATACCCCTGGCTGTTCTTTATTGTTCTATTTGGCTACTATCCCCTTTATACTGAATCTGAATTATGTTATTTTGTTTGATAAAGAAAGAAAGAAAGAAAGTAGAGATTGGTTTCCTCCCCAATGTTTTGAGTCACCAGCCACCACTATATCCGGAATATGATCAAAACCAGGATAAGCCTCATAACCGGGACGTTCATGACCATGTGAACACACTCAGTGTCTCTTCAGATCTCTCAATCGGGCAGAAAAGAGGATTGCTAGCTGGTGTCACAGCTGCTAAAACAATGCTGGTAGTGTGCTGGCAAGCTTCTCTCACACACATATCCGTTTCCAGTTATCATTCAAATGGAATGGTCTATTGGTAGAAATCATTCATTGGGCCAGACTTCCTTCATTAGCTTCAGAGATTAAAGCTTCAGTAGGGCAAAAATTCCATAATAACCTTTCAGCATATTGTAATTCAAGTGTTCTGAGAGATAACTAGACTTCTGCACCTCCTCATGGCTCTGTTTTCAGGCTTTAGAAAATCTAGCGCGTGACGGGAGACTTTGACCAATCACAGGTCATTTCAGAGAGAGAGAGTGTTCCTATTGGCTGTGCTCCGGCTGGTGGGCGGTGCTTGGTATATCCTCAACTGATCTCAACATGGCTGCCGGGTCACAAACTTTCTCATTTTACAGCTAAACAGTACACTACAAGATGTTTCTGAAAACATTTGAGGTGAGAAATAGGCATTACAGTTAGGGATGCACCGATACCACTTTTTTTCAGACCGAGTACAAGTACAAGTACTTACATTTGGGTACTCGCGGATACCGAGTACCGATACGAGTACTTCTCTGTGCCAAAAGACCCTTGTTAACAGCCAGCTGGAGGGTGTGAGCGACACACGGCAGGCTGGGGAGTCCCGCATACGAGGCGGTGCGCCGCGACCGGCTCTAGGTCGGCTTGGAAAGGCTCGGGGCGAAGGTGCTTCCCCTTGGCCGTGGACAAAGTGTCACCGGGGCGGACTGTCCTCAGTGCGCTCCAACTGCGTCGTGCCACATAAAAGGCGCCAGGGGTCTGCGGTGATGTCTGCGACCCACCCAACCCGTCTTGAAACACGGACCAAGGAGTCTAACGCACACTCAAGTCAGAGGGTGCACGCAAAACCCCGTGGCGCAATGCACCACCGGCCCGTCTCGCCTGTCGGGGAGGTGAAGCATGAGCGCGTGCGATAGGACCCAAAAGATGGTGACAAGAGGTTAACGTCACGCTGCCATAAAGTGGTATCAGAGCCGTTTTGCGAGTACGAGTACGAGTACATGAGCACAGTATCGGACCCAAATTACATCCCTAATTTCAGTAATAGAGTATTGATTCATATTTAATCAGCACTGCGTAGTTTGACCCACATGAATTATTTCAGATTACCTGTCTCATACACTACTGTCAGGATATAACGACCATTTTATAAAAATAACTTTTTTTAATCATATTTGCTCCACATTTCTACCCACTGCAGCTTTTAAGTGCCTTTTTATTCATCATTAACTCCACAATCTTCTTGCTGATCTGAAGCAACAGCCCAACAAAACAAAAGCTTTATAGCGGATTCAGAAGAAACTTGGTTTCATGACTGAAAAACCAGAGGAATGTGTTCACCCTCCATCATTATGAAAGAGCACTTTGAAACACTACCATTAAAAGCCTCATTGTTACTGTGAATGTGAAGCTAATTGGAGTAACCATGTGAGAGGAGCTGCTGAGTTGTGCGGGCTGTTAATTTGAAGAGTCACAGCTGGCTACTCATGCCTCTAACCCGTCCTGCCTGCTTCACATCAGCCTTTAATTCGGCTCTGCAGAAGCCACACAAACAATACGGAAAGGGAGTGATCCTAAAATTAGACTGGAAGAAATGATCTTGTAGTTTCCGTACCAAATGTACGTATAAAAAAAAACTCGAATTGAAAGGCGCATGTTGTGCCAAAAAGCAATCAAAGACCTCGGAAAAGATCAGAGACCAGAAAAGATGTTAAAAATGTCAAGTTAAATGTTTTAATTTGGACAGAGAATGGAGAAATATGAAACTATAAAACAAAGCATTTTTCTGACCCGCACTTTGCTTTTTTCCCCTCAGACAGCTACAGAGAGCACAAACTGCTGGCTGCCTGGTGCCCACAGGAAAAGCTCCCTCCCTTTTAATTAGACCAGCTCGCCAGATTAGGCCTCATTAGGCTGCAACACTGGAGTGCTGCTAAAGCCCATGCAGGCCTCCAGCGCATCCCACTTTAATTGCTTCTGTAATGGCTTCAACTCAGGCCTTTGAAATCCCATTCCTGTGGGTAATCAGCCATGTTTGTCTGAGAACCATAAGCATTTCTTACTTAGTCCTCGGTCGGCATCGGCTACCTGTAACCCGTTGCTACACACTTACTGTAGCCAGATCATCCTCGACACACACTCTATGGCAAGCCGTAACATTTAATAGCTAAGCTTGACTATTAACTTTAGAGATATCTCAAACGTCATTATGACTAGTCAGAGTTGTTGTGCATGACGTTGCTCATGCGAGGCTTCCCATTGGATATCGGCCCAACAAAGTGTTAGCAGAAGCTTTTGCTAACTTCGGTAAAGTTGGAAAGATATTCACACATTCAAACTTCCCGGATCAATAACTCATCAGCGAAACTTAGTTAAAACACAAACAACGGCTCTTTCTAACCGTTGTAAGGTAGACAACGAGCTACACAACCTCATTTTAATCAAAACGAGCCGTCCTCAAAGCTGGACGCATAACATCGGCCTCTATGTGCAGATGACCGTGAGGTGAGTGTTCAGGGACCGTTGTGGATCAGATAGTTGGAAAACGCCGTGAAATAGAAAGAGCTTATCATCGAGGAATTTGTGGCGAACGAGAGGTGTGTTCACTAGAGAGCTGTGGTAGACATTTACAGCATATTGTAGATTTATTGTCTCCAGACACACTTTATAAACCCGTACGGCTGCAGTGCAGCGCCATAGTATGTTTGAATAGCTTCCGCCTCCCACTTGCTTTAGCGGCTGACGTAATTACGGACATCTGCAACGTCATTTCGCCTAGTCAAAACTCTAATTCAAGATATCTGTAATTGGAATTGTGGATATCCGTAATGACAAACCCCATACACATGAATGGCAAAAGTAGTTTGAATCGTACTAGTCAACTTGTAATTAAGGATATCTAAACTTAGAGTTTTGCCTAGTCAAAACAGAAATAGGGATATCTTGAATTAAAGTTTTGACTAGGCAAAATGACGTTGCAGATATATCTAATGAATATCCTGTCTAGCTATTAAATGTTAAAACAGCTTGCCATACACACTCACCACACGTGAGACAGCTGAACATTATTATTAGTTCTTCTGAGAGGACTTATTCTCTTCCCCATACACCGTTAGAGCGATACAACTCTTGATTGGAACAAAAAAAACAACAACATAGAAAACGTGATTCATACACTGTAGCACACAACACCACCACAGGATATTAGTGCACTTTGAACATATTCTCCCAATCTTCCTTCACTCATTCATAAACTATGAACAGATCCGTTTGTAAAACTTGAACCATTGCTGCAATAAACATTTAGACTGTACAGTATACACCACTGCTGCTAAATCTCAGTATCTTTCCAAACACACTTACAAACACTGATGAACCCCAAAAAGTACATGATGTATGGACAGCTGAAGAAGAGAAGGTACATTAGTGGGGCAGCTAAGCTGAAATAGTCATAACAATTGTGCATTTTGCAATAAAAGCAACAAATTTGGCACAGATGTAGGTTTATATGTTATGAAAAGATATAGATATTGGGGTGCTGCAAATGTGGCCCCTGGGGGCCGTGGCAGCCATTTTTCAAAATGGTATCGACGATATCTGTATCTTTTCCTAACATATAAATGTACATCTGTGCCAAATTTGTTGCCTTTATTGCAAAATGCACAATTGTTATGCATATTTCAGTTTAGCTGCCCCACTAATAAGACACAATTTATAGTTAATGGGCTAGAAACGGGAAAAAAATGGTCCTTTATTACTGCACTATAGCCTCAGATATGAAAAAACAATGCGGAGACTAGGAAGGAAGGAAGGAAGGAAACATCCTGCAGCTGGAATCAGGCGATCCATACAATTTTTCCTCAAAAAAAAAAGGTCAAACTATGTGTGTGTGGTCTGTATGAAGTATATTTCACCTCCTGCAGGAGTCACTTTGCCGTCAGTCGTCCCTCCGTATTAAATGCCTGCTGTAACTGGCTAGCTGGGTAAAGAAGGTAATGGATGATTCCATGGCAGTCTTCCATTTTTACCCCCGTTAGCCGCGCCAGTTCTTATCAGTAATATTGCCACAGTTCACAATAGACAACAGCCTACTGTATAAATAAAGTCCAACCATCCTCAGCATCCCTCATCCCGCCAGCGGAGTACTGCACTTGTCCAGATTTCACTCCTCACAGGCGACTCAGAGAAGTTTCTATTGGGATGATGAAATCTAAACGAGGTGCAGTAATGACTGTATCCAGACTGTCCGTCAGACTGGAGGGTGGTCAACCGATGGCAGGATTTACAGGTTAGAGGAGGAGGAGGGTGAAGGAGGGACAAGAGGAGGAAGGTGGGGGGAGAAGGCACACATTTAGTTTTCCATCCTCTTCCTCAGCAGACCTGTAAACAGTGGAGAAAAGAGGTTGTAAATGTTACTAGTAACACCTTTTGACACCGTACAGAAAGCGCGTTTCCATCCACCTGTTTTTAGGCTCATTTTCAATTTTGTGGGATGAAAACTGATGAAACTTCCTTCCCAACATGGTAGCATGACATGGTTGTATATGTATAGCTTAGGTTTTCTTCCTTTATATGATATCTATAGCTTCATTCTAGCCCTAAAACTGAACCTACTAGAGCCTCTGAAAGACAGTAAAGTCAGTCGGGATCGCGGGTCTCTGAGGGTTAATTGATGCATGTAATGATGGCTTGATTTACTAATTTACTCCTTTATTAATGATAGTGTTTCTGCTTTGTAATATCAAATCAACTACTTTTCATATAGAGCAGGTCTAGACTGTGCTGTGTGTAGAAATAGGACTAATAACATGTTTGATTGTGCACACCACATCATGAGTTCTATAAGCCAATGGCACCATCATCATTGAGGGTTATTTTTAATCTCCCTTATTTCCTCCGTTTTGTGTAAACAAAGAGAACAACAATAGCCTAATTTGCTGTCATGCAACATCACGTCCTGTTGGCCAAAGTTACTTTTTATACTGATTATAAAAAGTGGATAAAGAAATGCTTACTAGCATCACATCATGGCCTCTCACCTTCTGGTCAGACATCATGCTGTTGGTCTGCAGAGGAGTCGGATGTCCGGTGAGCAGACCTCCACCAGGCCGGTCGTGTTCACAGAAAATAGTCCCGTTGACGTAGTGAAAGCGATCGCCAGGGACCAGCCGGTTCCTACAGGTCGCACAGGTAAAACACTGGGAAAACAACAGAGTGTCACGTATGATATATATTTATTATCAAGATCATTGAGAAAAGCATAAAGACTAATGTACAGTAAATGTCGGAGTGATATTGTAATCACACTCACCTTAAGGTGATAAACATTTCCTTGTGCTCGCATCACCATCTCACTAGCAGGTATCGACTGTCCACAAGCACTGCAGGCTCCACTGTGTCCAAACAGCCTGCACATTAAAACCACGACACAAGTAGTTTGTCACTTCAACTCATTTAACACCGTTTTGTATCAACAGCTACAGCAAAACAGAATTCACACAATGTTGTTAATTTGATGTTTTTGCCGAGAAACTGCATGATTTATTTTGTGTTGAGATGTCGGAAGCACCGCAGAAGTAAAAACTCGTTGCATTGACATCTATTGTAAATGACAGGAAGTCAAACAGACCATCTGCTCTTTGTAAAGAGCAAACTACAAACTTTTTTACAGCCAACTTTCAAGCCTAGAGGGAGAGTTAGTACTGACGGCCCCGATGGAGCTGACCATGGATGTACAAAGAGAACGGAGCTGACGGGAGAGCTAGCGACGACCTTGGAGAAGTTAGAGGAAGTATACACGTGTGACTGCGTCCAGTTTTCAAATAACAAAGGGAGCAAAATACATATATGGAAATGAGATTGATTGGATTATATTCTCCAGGAGTATAAAACATTATGTGTCCCTTCAAAATGAAAAAGAAAATACCACTAATATGTGAGGGAAATGTCTTTTTTTCTTTGATTTTTGGGTTGCTGGAAAGAAAATGTAATAACTAATGCCTGACGATGACTGATATATTTGACTTCAGGACATCTCTGACTACATAGCTGCTGAAAATCAAACATTTTTACTGTATTAATTTAGATATTTTCCAAAGTTAAAGTCCCTAGAAGTGTATGATTCAACATTTTCCCATGGTCTAGTGTTAAAAAAGTTAACACAAATTCCCAATAAATCGTAATATCGAATCGCAAGACTTGTAGAATTGCAATACTTATCGAAGTATTGTGATAGTGTCGATACGGCTTTGAACAAAAGAGCACACTTATCTATCCGAGGCTGAACTGCAGCAGGCTGAAGTCGTAATAGGTCGCCTCTGTCATCATTACAACCTCCTGTGAAACTGATGCCTTGTGACACTTAAACTTGACCAGTTTGGCTGCTCCCTGTCTCTCTCTTTCAATGACTGCACAGAGTAATGAATTTTTTATCTTAATCCAAACAGTCATTTAATGAATACGCCTGAGAGGATTCCTGTTCTCCTTAATTAACACCCCCCCACACACACACACACACATTCACTCAAACACACACCCCTCTCAAGGCTCAGTTTCATCTCATCCTGCTTTACTGGCTTAAAGGCAAGAATCAGAGGACCCGACCCGAACCAGGCCTTAGATCAGCACTTTCTTGTCCACCTCAGCTCAGAGTTGGGGGTCCAACTACTTTTGCTCTGGGTCTCGTGCAACGAAAAGACCCAGACTGATTGGACCTGACAGATCCACGGGGCCAGAGAGCAGACTGATAAGATGAGCAACATCTTTAATTAACCGAACAAAATGCAAATGTGTGCTGTGTTTTCATCGTATCCAGGAGGCAGCCGTGAGGTTTTTTCCTCTGAATTAGCAACTCCAACTTTCACTTATAAGCCTTTTTATACACATGTATGAGCTTTTTATTTGCGGCTCTGCCACAGAACTGAATAAATGAATAATGAATAAATGAATGCCAGTGGCAGGTCAACAGTATTAAGTCCTATAGCCTGGAACAACTGAGTAACAGTGCACAATTAGAAACTTATACACCAAATAAACAAACAAATACATAATCAGTCAAGCTACAGGTCACATTAGAAAGCAATTTGACTATCTGGCAATTCACACTACCCTTCTAAAACTGCCATTAATATGCTTTTCAGCAATTGAAACAGGCAAATCACAATACCCCACTGAGAACCGGGTGATCACCAGTGATCCCGGCCAACATTACTGCTTTTAAGAGGCTCTAGCGGGCTCAGTCTTTAAGCTAGAGTGAAGGTACTGGTATCATATGAAACGGGAAAACCTAAAGAATCCATTGGTACCAAGCATCATCGTGTCAGCTTGTCGGGAAAGAAGCTACATAATGCTCCAAAGTTGGGCTAAATTTTAGCGAGGAAAAACTGGCATGGCCTTTTTCAAAGACCATTTTTTGAAACGTGACCTCACTGTATAAACTGACCTGTGGTGACCTCTAGGATAATCACAGCCTCGTGAAACTTTACAGCCACAAACTAGAGACCTCGAGCATTCAGAGGATGGATGGCTTTCCTAGGAAAACAAGCACTCGCCATCCAATTGCTAAAAAAAATCTTGCAGAAATCTCCAAATGTCAAAAGTTTTTGACACTAAATCAAAGCATGGCTTTTTCTATGGTGTTCCTCAAGGTCTTGTTGTCTTAATGTGGTATTTTGGAGAGATTATTGATCATTTTTATCAATTCTCGAGTGGTAAAAAAGGTTAAATTTAACACCAGATCTGTGTAACAAATGGTATCAACAGAAAACTTGCTGCTAGTGTTGATGACTTGGTGTCTTTCTGTCTAGATTCAGGAACTTTTGGAGCGAGAGCTGCTAGCTATTCTCATTGGAAAAGAGGTTGGATCATTGTTTAAATCTCTTGCTAGTTTCTTAAGATTACGAACCATAGCTTTAATCAGCAACTATTTTGCTAATAGATTCATCTTTTATGTAGTTTTTCAGGCTACAATGACCTCACATTACCTAGTTGCAGCTTCTCAATTGTGAGGATATGCTGCTTTACTTTGTCTTATGAGATAGTAAACTGAATATCGTTGTGTTTTGGACTGTTGGTTGGACACAATAAGCAATGAGACTTAAAGAAATTGTGATTTTTCACTATTTTCTGCCATTCCATAGACCTCTGTCTACAAAGCTCATCACCTGATGCTCACCTGATGTAGTCGTTCTTGCAGAGGATCATGCCTCCTTTGCTGTAGCAGGTGCTGCTGTACTCGCCCAGCTGAGCGTGGCAGCAGGAGCACTTAAGGCACCGCGTGTGCCAGTATCGCTCCATGGAGAAGAGCAGGAAGCGGTCTGCGATTCGACCTCCACATCCTGCACACAACCTGCTCGCTGTCCCCCCGCCGCCGCCCATCACCGCCACTGTGGGCGCCTCCACCCTGCTGTTCACCATAGCAACCTGAAGACAGGGCAAGAAGACAAACAATTGAAGCAGGAAATATTCAATGGACCAGTTAAATATGTGGCATTTCCTAAATGAAAAGCTCCAAACTGCTTACTTTTCTGAAATTAATGTCTCGTTATACTCGTAAAGTTGTTCGATAGATGTTGCATTTTTTTCAGTCGGTACAAAAAGTAAAGTTAGGCGACTAAATTGGTGTTATTGAAAAACTATAACTTGCCATGCAAGACTCTTTGTAAAGCTGTCAATAATTTAGGGCTTTAACCCTCTGAGACCCACAATAGACCCGTTTTTGTCTTCTTTAGGGGGGTACAGGGAGTCTTTAGGGGGAGATAGCAGGTCAACAGTAGATGTCACATAGAAGTGGTGTACATCATCTGAAAGCTGGGAACCTGAAGATTAATCTGAGATGCAGCTCAGCACTGTGTGTCGAGTTCTTCTAGTCATAAATCAGAAATAAACATCAATTAATTCATTATTTAAAATTAATTGTAAAAGTGTATAAGGGTTTGGAACATTATGATAGAAATATATGATGGTCATTCCCATGCTCTATTATGTCTGATAAGTTGTTGCAGCGATTCTTGGGTTGATGCCATTTGTTACACAGATTTGGTGCTAAATTTAACCATTTTTTTACCTCTCAAGAATTGATAAAAAATGATCAATAATCCCTCCAAAATACCACATTAAGACACCAAGACCTCGAGGAACACCATAGAAAAAGTCATGCTGTGATTTGGTATCAAAAACTTTTGACATTTGGAAAAGTCTCTGCAAGAATTGCATTTTTCTGCAATTGGATGGCGAGCACTTCTATTGTGGAAACTGCTCAGAAACCCTCTTATTGTCATTCTAGCTAGGAAAGCCATCCATCCTCTGAATGCTTTAGGTCTCTAGTTTGTGGCTGTAAAGTTTCATGAGGCTGTGATTATCCCAGAGGTCACCACAGGTCATTGTATACAGTGAGGTCAAGTTTAAAAAGAATGGTCTCACTACAATGAAATGTCTCCTATGGGGACTAACATCATCACACATGAATACAGTTGGGCTCATTGGATCCACAAGAGTCATACTGCATATACTGCATGAAGAAAATGCAGTTTTTTGGACCAAAACTGCATGTGATTATCATAAAGTGGGCATGTCTGTAAAGGGGAGACTTGTGGGTACCCATAGAACCCATTTTCATTCACATATCTTGAGGTCAGAGGTCAAGGGACCCCTTTGAAAATGACCATGCCAGTTTTGCCTCGCTAAAGTTTAGCCCAACTTTGGAGCGTTATTTAGCCTCATTCCCGACATGGATGCATGACACGGTTGGTACCAATGGATTCCTTAGGTTATCTAGTTTCATTGGTATCTGTAGCTTCACTCTAAAGCTGAACCTACTAGAGACTCTGACAGACAGCAAAGTCAGTCGGGATCGCGGGTCTCAGAGGGTTAAATGAGTAATCGACATTTGCAGAACCCGTCATGTAAACATCCAGGTAACAGCCATGTCGGACCACTCCAGGGTCCTGACTGTGTGAAGAGGTTTCTTTCAGGGGAAACCAACAGCTAATTCAAGTTATCACATCTTATCCTCAGTACATTTACTGTGCTGAGAATGTAGAGAGAATTACCGCAGACAGGAACACACATCCCCGTCTTCCCAAATGTGTCTCTTGGCATCAGATCCAAATCGATTTGGTTTTTGGAACTTTCCGGTAAAAAGCTTGAGGCTGTTTACTTGTGGGGGTATGTATGGGCATGTGAAACCCCCAACAGGAAAACAACACCAAACAAGTTCAAAGTTTGTGTCCAACTCAAACAAAACCACACACACACTCTTCTTTGGGCCTACAAATAGCTCGTCCTTTAACTTGATAATGTGTCCCAGGAGGAGGAGAAGGAGCCCTTTGAAGCTGAATGGCTGCTCTATGACAGGATGCAGAAGGCCTTCACTTTCTGGAAATGTACTTCATTTGATTCAGCCGCTCGTTTCTTCATCATCTCGTTCAAACATCATAGAAACGTATTGTAAAACACTTTCAAAAGGAAATGGTTCGAGGTAAAGTTGATGGAAACAGCGTTACATACGCCATCAGGCAACATTTACTGTATTTCTCCGTCCTTCATTTTTCCATTACAAAACCGAACTGATTTCATGCACAGCTGGGAGTAATATGGCTTTTGAATCACACTGAGTACAAGCATAGCAGTGTGTGCTACTCAGCAATGAGTCAGCAACACTGCTTCTTCAGCCGCTTCCGTGATTTATAATTAGCGCCAACAACAACATAAAATAATTGCAGGGCTAGATTTCATTTTCCAAATGAGCAACAGCAGCACAATTTGTCCTCCAGAGCGTCTAATTTCAGCAAGGGCATGTTTAGCTTTACGACTAGCCTTCCCACAAGATTATTTGAGCTCGCAGCAGCTGGTCCTCCGCAGCGAAGCAGGCTGCCCTCAATACCCTCATTTTCTAGAGTAGACACCTGGCTCTAATCAGCCACAGGAACACCATGTTAAGAAGCCCAAGGCTGCATTAAAACCACAAACAGCCTCATGCACCGGGACCAAACCTTCCCATTAGTGAAGGCTTATTCATGAATGAATTGAAAAAGTGACTTTCAATTTAAACCATTTGAATCCGGGTTTTTTCCAAACATCAGGATTACATTCTCTTTTTAGAAGATGACATCACTTTAACCCCCTCTGAGACCCGCGATCCCGACTGACTTTACTGTCTTTCTAATAGGTTCAGTTTTAGGGCTAGAGTCCATATATCATATGAAACTAGAAAACATAAGGAATCCATTGGTACCAACCGTGTCATGCTTCCATGTCGGGAAGGAGGCTGAATAATGCTACAAAGTTGGGCTAAACTTTAGCGAGGAAAAACTGGCATGGCCGTTTTCAAAGGGGTCCCCTTGACCTCTGACCTCAAGATATGTGAATGAAAATGGTGCTATTGGTACCCACGAGTCTCCCCTTCACAGACATGCCCACTTTATGATAATCACATGCAGTTTGGGGTAAAAAAACATGCAATTTCTTTCATGCAGTATAAATGTGTTATTTTCGCCTATTCTAAAATGTTGTATTTGAATATTTCTGCATACTGGGGTCCCTAAACAGTCTTGGAGTTACATAAATTGAGTATCACTGTAAAGCTGAGACTCTTGTGGATCCAATGAGCCCAACTGTATTCATGTGTGATGATGTTAGTCCCCATAGGAGACATTTCATTGTAGTGAGACCATTTACTTTTTATTTGACCTCTCTGTATACAATGAGCTGTGGTGACCTCTAGGATAATCACAGCCTCATGAAACTTTACAGCCACAAACTACAGACCTAGAGCATTCAGAGGATGGATGGCTTTCCTAGCTAGATTGACAATAAGGGGGTTTCTGAGCAGTTTCCACAATAGAAGAGCTCGCCATCTAATCGCCGAAAAATGCAATTCTTGCAGAAGTTTTTCCAAATGTCAAAAGATTTTGAAACCAAATCACAGCATGGCTTTTTCTATGGTGTTCCTCAAGGTCTTGGTGTCTTAATGTGGTATTTTGGAGGGATTATTGGTCATTTCGATCAATTCTCCAGTGGAAAAAATGGTTAAATTTAGCAAACTTTGGAGCGTTATTCAGCCACCTTCCCGACATGTTAGCATGACATGGTTGGTACCAATGGATTCCTTACATTCACTCTAGCTCTAAAACTGGTATAACCAATGAAAAAAAATGATAACTTCAAGTTATAGAGGCTAGCCTGCATGTGGCGTCATGGTTTCATGGCTTCAGCTCACTATACTATAGCCAGAGCACTGTTACAACCAGGAGCCAATCACTACACCACAGTGGTTCAGTTAGATTCATACTGGGAACACAGGATGTCTTTTGTCACCCTGTCCCTCAATGGACTCCTGTTTTTTTCCTCCATCTATTTCCTGTCTTCAGTGCCAGATTCCTTTGGGTGCCACATCACCAGCCATGAAATCAATTAGCGGGCCGAGTCTGCATGCTACAACAGCTTCCACCCCGGTGAGAGAGACAGCTCATCCACCATCGTGGAAACTTATTCTACCTTTTAGTTTGTTGTTCACTTGGAGTTATCTCTAGCATCTCTACATGGATAGGAACACTTCCTCTGGATGTTTTTGCAGCTGGTTGCTGGTAGAAGCAGTCTGTGCCCCGTGCTCAGACATATAATGAAGTGTTAAGGGGAAGATACAGCAGTCAAGAGGCCTTGGTTAATGAATCCTTTAAAACGAAACACAACATGGACACTACGACAACAGTGAAACCTCAAGCACGTCCTTAATCTTAGTACGTCGAAGTTAAATATTCCTGGCCACGTGTGAAACTGATTGCAGAAGAGCAGCCAATGTAATCATCATGCAAACAC
This sequence comes from Sebastiscus albofasciatus, assembly GCA_916701655.1. Lineage (NCBI taxonomy): Eukaryota > Metazoa > Chordata > Actinopteri > Perciformes > Sebastidae > Sebastiscus > Sebastiscus albofasciatus. The sequence continues at coordinate 2,698 of CAKAOI010046603.1, read as the reverse complement.
CTGCGTTAATCCAAGAAGTTTCAAGACATCTGCCAGATAGCTCTCTGAAACAATTCTTAACCAATTAAAATGCAAATCCTTCATTTAATCATCTTCTGCGAGGCAAAGCCCCGATATGTGTCATCAGTCTCAGGGAGTGGAAGCAGTGATATCGATATTTCAGTGTGAACAAAGACTGTTGAATCGGACTGAGGTCAGTAAGAATCACACAACTACATTGCTGAATATGTAGAAAGTACTTGACTTAAATCTGTAATTCTTCCATGCACTCCCCTTTACAGACATGCCCACTTTATGAAAATCACATGCAGTTTTTTTCATGCAGTATAAATGTGTTATTTTCGCCTATTCTAAAATGATGTATTTGAATATTTCTGCATACTGGGGCCCCTAAACAGTCTTGGAGTTACATAAATTGAGTATCACTGTAAAGCTGAGACTCTTGTGGATCCAATGAGCCCAACTGTATTCATGTGTGATGATGTTAGTCCCCATAGGAGACATTTAATTGAAGTGAGACCATTTACTTTTTATTTGACCTCACTGTATAAAATGACCTGTGGTGACCTCTAGGATAATCACAGCCTCATGAAACTTTACAGCCACAAACTAGAGACCTAGAGCATTCAGAGGATGGATGGCTTTCCTAGCTAGATTGACAATAAGGGGGTTTCTGAGCAGTTTACACAACAGAAGTGCTCGCCACCCAATCGTCGAAAAATGCAATTCTTATAGAAATCTCTAAATGTCAAAACGTTTTTTGAAACCAAATCACAGCATGGCTTTTTCTATGGTGCTCCTCAAGGTCTTGGTGTCTTAATGTGACATTTTGGAGGGATTATTTATCATTTTTTATCAATTCTCGAGTGGTAAAAAAAATGGTTAAATTTAGCTACAAATCTGTGTAACAAATGGTATCAACCCCAAAATTGCTGCAACAACTTATGAGACATAATCAAGCATGGGGATGACCATCATATACTTCAATCATAATATTGTAAGCCCTTATACACTTTCACAATTAATTTTAATCAATTAATTCATGTTTATATCTGATTTATGATTAGAACAACTTGACACACAGTGCTGAGCTGCATCTCAAATTAATCTTCAGGTTCCCAGCTTTCAGATGATGTACACCACTTCTATGTGACATCTACTGTTGACCTGCTATCTCCCCTTAGAGACCACCTGTACTCCCCTAAAAAAAGACAAAAACGCAAGCATCAAGCAAGCAACAATAATTAGTGATTAAATAAAAGCTGGATAAATGAATAAATAGCATTTTATTCAGTTAGGATCTAATGAATGTTTATGTGACTTCCTGTATAGACTGATGAAAACGGTCCTGCAGCTTTTCATCACTCCCCTGAGAGTCACACATCCAGCAAGTTAACCTCTAATCACCATTGTTGTGTCTTCATTAGACACTTGAACCCTCTCCACCCAGAACAAAAGGCTGGTGAATAAGCAACCACTTGCGTTCTGCCTTGGAAACAATGTGACTGATGAAGCCGTCAATAGAAACAGGAGCTATTGAAGAGAAACACAGTTCCGCTGCAGTCCGGACACACTGATGAATTGCATGCGGTTTCAGGTTGACAGAGACAATAATGGCTCATTTTCCTCAAACTGGATGTAATTGACTGATGCCTCTCACACAGGAATAACTATTGTAATGTAATCCTGGACTCCACGACAACAGTAATATCTTAATTAGTATAGAAAGGCATAAAAAGCCATTAACAAGCGTATTTCTGCACAGAGGCTTGTTGGATTGGAGGTCTTATGAGGCCATATGAGTGATCCTGTAGTAGCCTACTGCTCTATCTAATAATTCATCACACTGAGTAAATCACTGTAGTGACCTCTGACCCGTAAGGCATGCAGCTATAGGGGTTTGTGTTTCCAGGATGATGACAGACAATGAGTTTTATACATGTATTACAGTTTTTTTTCAATCGCTTTGGCTCATTTTTTTTAAACAGTCTTCACTTTCTCTAAACTGTAAGTGTCACAACTGTTTGATGAGACATCACAACTCTGTTGCACGTCTGCAAAAGGTAGTAACTCACCCAAAACCTTCAAAACCGAGTTATTGTGTCAGTAAATCGGCCACCAAAATGAAAAGTTGTTTTGTCATCATGTGAGCCGTACTGCTCAAAATATTTAGTTGTTTTTTCACCATCAACACTGGAAATGTTTCTTATATACAAATCTGTGTTATGTTCTACTTTTTGTTGACACCGACTGCTTATTGTACGACACCAGAATGTCAGTTTTGTCTAGCTGAATGCTGTTGTGTGTCGCACTGAGCTTTTTTAGATTCCCTTTTCAACAGCAGGTCAAAGTTTACTGGGAAAAGTCAATACTATAGTGTAGAATACTGTATAAACAGAAAATGTATTTGTGTAGCAATGTGTTACATGTATTATAAACAGAAAATTCTCTTTTTATCTTTCATGTAAAGTCACACACAGTGAACATCCATACACAAAAAACAAACCCTGCAACAATGAAAGCGTTAGTTCAGCTTAAAAACAACAAATTGTTCCTCCTCGTCATAAATATTTATGTTATATACATGTATGTCTGACAGATTTTGATAATTGAATGGATCATTTTGCATGTGATGGCTCAAACGATGAAGGAATGTTTATAGAAGTTGTGAAGAGGATGACAGTTTCACTGAGAATCA
>CAKAOI010046602.1:21930-51447 GCA_916701655.1 Sebastiscus albofasciatus | reverse complement strand
CGCCGCCGCCGCCGCCGCCGCCGCTGCTGTTACCACCGGCCCGGCCACCACAAACACCCTCTGTGGGTGTTGGAGGTTTCTGATCGCTCAGTTTACATGTTAGTGTCTGAATCTGTATCTGTATGAAAGCTGAAATCTCCTGCCTGTCAGCGGTGATGGTATCTCTGTTAGATGGTGTTGATAGTGTTGATGGCGTTGATGGTTGATGGTGTTGATGGTGTTGATGACGTTGATGGTGTTGATGGTGTTGATGGTGTTGATGGTGTTGATGGCGTTGAGTTGATGGTGTTGAGTTGATGCCGTTGATGGTGTTGATGGCGTTGATGGTTTCTGTCGGCTCCTGCAGAGTCGTGGAGCTGCTGGTGTTCGTTGCGGTCACACTGGTGTCTGTGATGGTGAATGATGTCACAGTGTGGTGACATCAGAGCCGAGGCCACGGTGACCTCAGCAGCAGCCGCCGCCGCGATGGCTGAAGACGTTTGAAGTGGTGAAGACGTATACAGTCATCTGTGGTTTCTGTTCTAACTGGGAACTTCCTGTCAACAACACACGCCACCTCAGAACCCCCTTAAAGGCCGTTACACACCGCGGCGTGACGAATAAACCTTGATAAGGAGGGAAAACGTTGAAAGGAGTAATAAAGTTTGACGTCCTGGTTCAGACTACAGAGCCTCCGTGTTGTTGTTTCATAAATAAAGACACAACTCAGCGTGATCGGTCGACGTCTTTATTCACGGTGAAAAAGACCAAAAAACCAACCTCCTTCTGAAAAACTATTTTTTAGCCTCGTAGTATTTGGTTCTTCTTGGCATGGAGTCTCCAAAATAAAAGTTTGATCCCAAAATAACACAGGAAAGGTCTCACAAAAGTTTCTGAAGTAGTCACTAAATTTAATCTCTTTGATTCGTGTTCATAGACACAAATTACACTTTTTTTTCGTGACGCTCAGCACGACTTTCAACGACGTATTCTTAGTGCGTTTTCCTACGAATGTTCAGCAACACGTGACACACCTGTCAATTTCCGCTCCAGTCTTTTCAAAATAATACTACTTAGTTAGGTTTAGTAAAAGATGGTGGTTCAGGTTAAAATACCTCCAGACGTGCTGTAACTTAAATACAGAAGTTACAAATAAATCAACGTTGACTTCTGGCCTCACACGGGGCACCAGTATTGGTCTCCTGGGCGAAAGTCTGGTGTTTTTAGACCCACCCATCCACCCCGACCTCCTCCCTACGCCGTTCACCGCTTTTTATACTTCCTGGTTCACGATTACGTGGATTACATATGAATTGATTTCATGATGACCATCACAAAAAAAAAATGTGAGATTTGTGTATTTGTAAATGAATCAAATCAATACATTCAATTTCTGACTAGTTCACGAACTGCTGTGCGACTGGGCTGTGATGGTTGGATGAAAACACAGCTGTGAACTATGCAGAGTAAATATATAAGAATTAGGGCTGTCAATCGATTCAAATATTCAATCGCGATTAATCTCACATTTTTTATCTGTTCTAAATGAACCTTAAAGGAGATTAGTCCAGTATTTAATCCTCTTATCAACATGGGAGTGGACAAATATACTGCTTTATGCAAATGTATATATATATTTATTATTGTAAATCAATTAAAAACACAAATCAATGACAGATATTGATCCAGAAACCCTCACAGGTTCTGCATTTAGCATAAAACAATATGCTCCAATCAGAACATGACAAACTGAAGCCCAAATAAAATGATATCAAATATATTTCCAAATAAAGAACCACACAGTTCTGTGATACTGATTTGTTATTTTAATAATATAAAGTGTTTATCCTTCCAATCTTTAATCTAATAACAGAAATACATGGGCCAGATTTTTGTCTTTCACTTAAAGGCAGAGATGATGAGGAAAATAAAGTCAAAATGTTTAGAAAGCTTTTTTAAAAACTGGATCTGAACCAGAAACTGATCCAATTATTCTTTGGTCCAAAGTCAACTTTCAAACAAGTTTCTGACAAATCAAAAATGTATCTCAGAAACTATTTAACCATAAGATAAACAGAACCTCTGTGGCAGAGATGATAATATAAATATATGTGCGTCATGTATTTACAGGTGTGTTGATATAAATGAACATCCGTCTGATAGTTTCCTGTTTCTCGACTTTAAAGGAGACAAAGTTGAAATGAAATCAATCATCTGAGCGCGTGGTGTAACAATCATGAAACACGGCGTTCATATTTAATAAAATCTGTTTCCACATTTCTCTTTGTAGATTTATGAAACTTTTATTTCTGCAGGATGTTTCTGTTAAACGTGTTTATTCTGCAGCACATTAACGCTTCATTCATCCTCATTATCTCCCAGAAAACACTATTTACACATCAACTTTATCTGCTGATGAATTATGCAGAGACTTAGCTGAAGGCCTTTTTTCTGGAGTTTGTTTGTGATGCAACGCTTTCACTTCCTTACAGCGATGATGAGGTCATCGGCGGCTCGCTGGCGTCCGGACACATTTATCTCCTGGAAAACTTTCACTGATTGTTTTACTGTGAAAGGGGAAAGTTTGTTATTTTTTTTTATTCTTTTGTTTCCCAGCAGCTCGTCTTCATCTATAATTCATCCTGTTTAATGGCCGTCTGATATTTTGGGGAAACACCATTTGCAGAAATCAATGGATCAAATAATGAGCAGCTGATGTCGACGCTGTCAGAGAGGAAAGGTGTCGGAGAGCAGCCGGGTAATCTGATCTGAGGCCAAATTTAAGGCTGATTAATAAATAAATAATGTGCCTCCAACAAAAAATGAATTATTCAGTCGTTCAGCCGTCAAAAAAAATCTTAATAAATGTTGGCCCACATATTGAGATGCAACTAATGACCTGAATCTAAATGGTGGACTGTTGACTGGCTGGAATTTTAAACATGTGTGTGTTTAATGTGTGTGTGTGTGTGAGTGTGTGTGTGTGTGTGTGTGTGTGTGTGTGTGTGTGAGTGTGGGTCTCAGCACTCAATCATCAGTGTGAATATTTAAAAGGAAAACAGCAGTTTGACCTCTTTCTTTCATGTTTTATTGGTGAGTTCAATCAGTTTCAGAGGATTTTCACTGAAGAGGATTTACTCTCTTTAATATAATCAAACACGTTAATATTCAACCCTCTGATACTCAGCAGCAGCTAATAATCAGGCTAATAATCAGATAATAACAACACACGTCACAAATGTCACTAAAAACACAGGACAAACGTCAACAAAAAACACGTCATAAACATAAACAAAAAACACGTCACAAACGTCAACAAAAACCACGTCAGGAACGTCAACAAAAAACACGTCGCAAATGTCACTAAAAAAAGTCACAAACGTCAACAAAAACTCTCGACGTTATACGTGTTGTTTTAAATGTTTTAATGTGATGATGTAGAAACATTTCACACTCTGGTGCAGCTTGTTTAGTTTTAGGTGAAACTTCCAGTCAATGTTTACATTATAGCCTTACTAGAAAGTAAATGAGTCTTAAAATAAAGGACTAAAAGAAACAATCTGGAAATACTCAACCTGATCTCATGGAAGGCGAGTAAATACCACGACATTTTAAAGACACTACACGTGTCATCATAACGCATTTAAAGCTTTTTGTACGTCATTTAATGCCATGTTGTTACCGTAAAACAGTCGCAGTCATGTTTACCCAACAAAACCACTTAGTTAGGTTTAGGAAAAACATCATGGTTGACGTAAACTCAGTAAAATGTGTAGTAAACTAAGTAAAATAAGTACATAAACTAAGTAAAATGTGTAGTAAACTAAGTAAAATGCGTAGTAAACTAAGTCAAATGTGTAGTAAACTAAGTAAAATAAGTACATAAACTAAGTAAAATGTGTAGTAAACTAAGTAAAATGTGTAGTAAACTAAGTAAAATACGTGGTAAACTAAGTAAAATAAGTACATAAACTAAGTAAAATACGTAGTAAACTAAGTAAAATACGTAGTAAACTAAGTAAAATACGTAGTAAACTAAGTAAAATACCTACGACAAACACAGGACTTTTAACCAGGAGACCCGTGTTCGAGACCGTTGTTGACCTGTGTTTTGTTTTTTAAGCTGCGTTAGTGCCGATTGTCAACGATGTTTTTTGTTGATGTTTGTGGCGTGTTTTCCGTAGTTGTTTCCGTACATGCTTTACTTAGTTTATGTACTTATTTTAAGACCAGCCATGACGTTTTCCCTTACCCTGAGTTTCTTTATTTGGTCTGTTTGGTGTCAGATTTGTTTCATAACTTCTTGCAGCTTTTAAAAATAAAGAACTATCTGATGACCTTTTTTTATGCTTCTTGACTTTATGCGTGTTGTTTCTGTGAGCTTGTTTGACTGTAAATGATTTTTCTTGTTCTCTGGAAACAGATTTAATAAAGAAGCGTGACTGATTCACTAAACGTGGTTTTATGGTCTGACGGGAGAAGAAGTCTCACCTGTCAATCTTAAACGGGGAGGTTTTCTCAGAGACCTGGAGGGGGTTCTGGGCGGGTCAGGGGGGGTTCAGGGGTCTCTAATCCTGTTGTCAATCTCTCCGTGTGATGGCGGTGGGGGGGAGTCCTCAGCAGGATAGTCTAACCTCCGTCCAGGGGACGCCTGTCCAACACGTTAATTCCTCTATTGACAGATGTCCAATCAGAGCATCCGGCGGCGGTAGGGCTGCATACTAATGAGCTGTTACTAACATCCTCCATCAGTCGATAACTTCTACACATTAAGAGTTCACACTTAACATAATTCTGATTTGCTTCCAGCTTTTGGTTCTAAATTAAACGTTTATTAAAAGTATAATATTAAAGGGAGTTATTGATGCATAACTGTTTACTGTCATGAGAACTATTTTCTTTTCGGTATGTGTATATTTAGTATTTGCACCTTATTGATAATCTTTATTTATTCATAGTTTGTTTGATTTGCACTCTTTCAGTTCCCCTCAGGATTAATAAAGTTTCTTTATCTCTCTACGAACTGACTGAACATCACGTGAAAACGTTGTACATTTTGGGCGCTATTTTAACGATCTAAAGCTGCAGGGTCTGAAGTGCATTTAGGGCGTGTCCAACTCCACTTTAAGCGGCGCATAATCTGGGCGCAAAGTTGTATTTACTCTCTAATTAATCAAAGGTGTGTTTTAGGCGTAACAGGAATTAAACCAATCAGAGTGTCCTCTCCCTTTAAGAGCTAGGTGTTCCTGCAGCGGGCGCATCGCTGTTTGACTAAAAACACAGTCAACAAAAAACACGTTACAAACGTCAATGTTTAAAAGACGTATTTGGCAGATTGGAGAAGCGAGCGTTTTTCTGCCTCCGCCGTCTCCCGATCCTCTGTCCCATCAACAACTCCATCTGACCACATCTGAGCAAATGACCGCTGACGGGCGCACAGACGGGCGCAAGTACATCAACTACACAACGTGGGCGCCGGGCTGAAGACGTGAGCAGCAGCAGATGAATGAAAGCAGTCAGTTGTCTTCTATATATATAAAAAGCACAAATACCTCTCCTTCCATCCCTCCCTCTATCCCTCCCTCCCTCCACAGATTCCTGCTCCGTCCACATGAACTTCCTGTCCTGACCCTGTTTGCTCACCATAGAAGAAGACTCGCTGCCAGCTCTCTGACTCTTAAAGCTCGTTTGGCGTCGGCATCAGAAACATTCAGGAGGAATTTCTGCCAGATTTCTTCCCAGGAATCATTTCATGTGGTCGAGCCTCCCGCCCGCTGCCTGATCCACGGCACCGTGTTCCCATGACATGTTTCCTGACATGTTCCTCCGTGCGGTTTCAGACGCTGGCAGGACCGCGATGACGGCGGCGGCGAGCTTCTGAGCTGACGTTCACAGCTGAGAGGCTTCTGAAGGAAACAGACAGAACTCACAGGAAGCAACATTATTGTTCTCTAACGAAGAAAAGTATCTTCTGAATGTGTCCACACAGGAACTAAAACTTCAAACTCAATGAAGATTGACATCAATTGAGCCTTTTGTTCATTGTTTCTAGTTTTGACCTTTTCCTTTTTATGATAATAATAATAAGAAGAAGAAGAATTTTTATTAAAGCACTTTTCAAGCCACAAACACAAAGAGCTTTCCAAGGTAGGAGTCGTGTATTTCTCCTCCTGAAGCTGATTGATTTCACCTGAGACTCGTTGGACTGAAGGCAAAGAGCCGACCGACAGCTGGTTCGGTTTTTAGATTTCATGTTTGTTCTGAACTCTGAATGTGTCCGTCGTTATAATTAAAACATCTTTAAACTAAAGCTGATAAACAACCATTGATCTTATTTTAACTAAACTTGAAGGTAGGGTCGACGATGTTGGAAAGCTAGTATGATTTGAAAGTAGCATCGTCTGAGGAGCTCCGTCCAGGCCGGTGTACGCCAAGGGTAGAGAACGAGCAGGGAGGCAGGGAGGCATCTGATTGGTTCTTTCCAAGCGGACCGTGAGGCGGTGATTGGTAGACGTTTTTACAGGATCACAGCAGCTACAGATGACGGCTCTTTTCCGGGTCTTTTTCAGAGCTCTGGGAGAAGTCCGTAAAATGACGGGCCAATGTAACCTGGTAATACGAAGGAATTTTCTGTATCGATTTTTCACAAGAGTTTTACCCGTATTTTTTTAAATATGCATTGCATTGTGGGAACACGAACCTCCGCTAGTGCGAAAGTTAGAAGAGGCAGTGTTAAAAAATCAACAATGAATGTCTAACCAAAGTGATTTATGTTCAGGACTTAACGTTAGCTCGGTATCATTTTAGCTGTTTTGTTGTTTAGTTGAGCTGTTGTCGACCGTTAACGTTTCCAGATACGCAGGAATATTTTGCGGACTCATTTTGACACTAAAGCGAGTTTGGTATCTTAATTTACGTTTTACCAATGTTTATATGTTAGACTTCAGTGGACGGCAGAGTTAGCTCCAGTTTTAGCCTCAGGCGATCCGCAGAGACCGATAGGAAACGTACAAATGCTATGCTAGCGAAGATGTCCGTAAACTTAATGCAAAATGTCCTGGTAATTTTCTGTCAGGACATTTTCTGTTTTTCGACGGATTTGTTTCTTAAGAGTGTGCGTAAAGGATCGCTGTCGGGTTGTAAAGACCATTTCAACCAATATAACAAATAGTGTCTACTGGAGAACATCCTTCAGCCCTGCCTTTAATGAAATGATGCATCCAGCCTTAAATGTATTGATGTGATCCTATAACATCCTACTGAAGCCCTGAAATGTCCTCAAGGACTCCTTGAACCCTCTAAAAAACACCTAGAACGTCCTCAATAACCTTTAAAACCTCCTCAAGGACCCTTGAAACCCTCGCAAGGACCCTAACTGACCAGAGAACCTCCTAAAAACACTTGTTGAAACAAATACGTGACGTAGACTCCCGTATTCAACCGTAAAACATCTTTAAAGCTCCTGAAAACGCATTCTTCTACCAACATTCACTGGGTTTCTTTACAGATTTTTCCTGTTTCGTCTCCTCATCTATATAAAGATAAATATTCTGTAACTTCACACTGCAGAGCTGCAGCTGCTGCATCTGATGCACGAGTCTGAAAAACCAGCATCACGTCTCTTCTGCACACGCTCAGATCAGATCTCTGAGGACGGCTGCTGTTACACTGTGTGTGTGTGTGTGTGCATGTGTGTGTGCGTGTGCGTGTGTGTGTGTGTGTGTGTGTGTGTGTGTGTGTGTGTGTGTGTGTGCGTGTTGACGGCTGACCTTTATTCACACTCCAGTTTCTCTTTTTTCTTTCCATTGCTGCAGAGAGGAGGTGCAGCGACCCTCCTCTTCTTCCTCTTCATCCTCCTCTCAACCTTCACAGCGGGGTTAATGTAAGGCCACGTCCCCCGACACACACACACACACACACACACACACACACACACACGCACACACACACATGCACACTGTGGTTTTGACTCTCAGTTTTCTGCTTCGTTACAAACGTCGGCTGTTTTATAATTATCCTTCAAACTCACAGAACTTTATTTTAAATTCTCCAAATGTGTCCAAAGATCCAACAATATATAAAACATGTAGAATGTATTTAATAAAACTGGTCCGTCTGTGCTGCAGAAAGAAGGAAATATTTTAGGAATTGGTGCAACATGAGCAGAGAAAACAGAGAGGAAAAAGGTGGTGCGGTGTTCACTTTCACTCGTAAGGTAGAAAACCTACAACACCCAGAATGCACCTGGCTCGTTGCAGCCATGCTGGGAAGGTTTTCTAGCTAAATATGAGGTTGTAGGTTCCCTTCCAGGTTTGGGTCAGTGAGGTGATGGATGTTTTAGATTAACTTGATTCTAACACTGAGACATTGAATCCTCTTAAACAGAGCAAGGCACTAACGGGGTTAACGGTTCGCTTCCCTCTCACACTGCAGCACCAGTAGGTGTTAGTGGAAGAGGTGGTTTTCCTCCTCAAACCTCCACAGATCCAGCACCGAGTCGACCCGTCATGTGACCCCTCTGTGGTGGATCCTGTGGTGGGGGTCTCGGTGCTCCTCGGGGACTCCCCCCCGACCTCTCTGAGAGTTTTCCGTCTGCAGGAACTCCCGACAGCATTTCTTTCTTTTTCTAAAGAAAAACATCCAGAAAGAGGCGACTTCTTCTTCTGGAGTTGTGTTGAAGCGGTTCTCATGAGTCTCTGAGGTGTAGTCTGGACTTAATGTAGATCCAGCAGCAGTCGGAGGACAGGAAACCCTGCAGGGAAGATCAACATCAGGCTGCTCCTGGAGGCTGGACTCTTCTCTCACTTAGTTTTACACTGGAGAGAAGAAATAAAACCTCAACACTTCCTCAAGGAGCCCTGGAGCAGATCCAGGAGACACTAGCACCCCTCAAGGACTACTAGAACATCCTCGAGGATCCCTGGAGCCCCTCCAGGGGCCTCTAGCACCCCTAAAGGACTACTAGAAACCATCTTGGGCACCTCTAGAATCCTGTCAGGAATCTCAAAACCTCCTCCAGGATCCTGTCAAGAAACTCTGAAACCCCCTCACTGACATTTGAAACCCTCTTAGAACCCAGAATGTCCCATAAGGGATTTCTGAAACCCCAAGACCCTCATCATGCAATTCCCTAAAACCTCCTTGAGGTTTGGTTCCTGGGATGTCCTTAAGGTCTTCTTGAACTCTTGTAAGGATACCTAGAACTTTCCTCACACATTAGAACCTCCTAAAGACCTTGTGGATCTTTCTTTAGGGCTCTAAACCCTCTTGTAGGACCCTCTTCGTATCCTACAACCTCCTCAAGGACCGCTGGAACCTTCTCAGTGACGTAGTTTCTTAAAGGCCCTTAACACATCCTCAAGGATCCCTGTCAAACAACCTCATCAACGGCCCTAACCACACTTTGAGGAACCCAACATGTCTGAAGGACACTAGAACCCTCTCCAGGGGCGTTTTCATATTAGGTATAATTGATCCGTACAGTGACGAATATGATAATCCCCCCCCCCCACTCCAACGCCGCTCACCTTTCACATTAGTAATGTTGTTTTTTTCGTGCGTTTTCCAACAAATGTCCAGCAACATGTGATGCAATTTCCGCTCCAGTCTTTTCAAAATAAAACTACTTAGTGCGCTTTAGTGAAAGACGGTGGTTCAGGTTAAAATACCTCCAGACGTGCTGTAACTTAAATACAGAAGTTACAAATAAATCAACGTTGACTTCTGGCCTCACACGGGGCACCAATATGGGTCTCCTGTGCGAAAGTCTGGTGTTTTTAGACCCACCCATCCAACCCGACCTCCTCCTGACACGCCGTTCACCGCCTTTTATACTTCCTGGTTCACGATTACGATGGATTACATATGAATTGATTTCGTGGAACATATACGAATTAAAGAGCATTACTTTTAGGAGGTTTAGCTACGAACGGTGGATGAGAACAACCATACCCGAGTACAAACCCGAAAGCACCTTTTCAAGTGGACCCGGGCACGGATCGATGAACAGAGACTGGATACGGTACACGGTGTTCTGGGTCTCTGATGTGAAAGCCTCCCTCAGGGGCCCCTAGAACCCTGTCAATAACCTTCAAAACCTCAAGGATATACAAAGATGAACACATTTAACTTCTTAAAATGAATAAACCGACTCCAGTTTCATCGATATTTCCTGGAGTACGCAAAAAAAACTTGATTTCGGCAAATAAATAAAAATAGAGCTATCTGATTTTGTAAATGAACCCTTTATATCCACCCTGACCAGCAGCCCTAGACCCTGGAATACTCTTAAGGACACCTGGAACTTCCTCAACAACCCTTAAAACCTCCTCAAGGCCCCAAATACCCTCACAATAACCTCTTAAAGGTCCTTCCCCGGGGCCCACACAACCTCTTCAGTGACCTCTGGACTCTCAACAACAGTAAATGACATTAAACTCTGGCTGTAATATAATGTCAACATTATAACCATTCATTCATAATATGTATATTTATTATTACTATTATTATAGAGGTCTGAGCTCCATGTCAGAACTGTAAATGTAAATGTTTGTCTTGCATGCGGCTGGATATTGAAAATATTAGCTCAGTTATTGTTAACAGTCGGCGAGGCCTTCAGGGACCGTCGGACTCTGGAAATACATCAGACCGAAACGTGATTTATCTGATCAGACGCTGTATTTTTAGAAAACAGAAACTTCTCAGACGCTGAAACAAAAGGGGGGCGGGGGGGTGTTTGTGAGGAGGGATCCTCCGGGGAGCCGACACCTCGGGGGGGGTTCAACAGCATCTCGTATGGAAATGAACACGGCTGTTTTTCCTGTAAAGTGTCTTTTAAAGTGCTTTGTTTTTCTTTTGATGTTATTGTGTTCTTTCATTTCTTCATCGCCTCAGACGACGACGGTACATATTCGCGGTCGCTCCCCGGTGACAGTCGATATTAAAGCTGCGGCGGCAAATGCGATGATGAAACACGGGCAGGAAACCCGACAACACGCTTTAACCTCCGTCAGCTGCTCAATAACTGCTGTTCATCTCCAGGCGAGAGCCGACTGAAGGAGAGGCGGCGGAGGTTTCTACTAATTATAAAGCTGAACAGGTTGATTAACATCACATCAGAATGGGCTTTTAATGACCTACATGTTTTATTATAATTATGTTTCAGAGCAGAAACACTCACAATATTTAGTGTTTGAGACAAAGAGAGCAAATTAAATCTGTTGAAGCTTCTAGTTGGTGTTTTAAAGAGACAGATTCCTACATTTTAGAGGGATGAAAGGACTGATTGTGTGATGGGCTGCAGGCCTGGTGGAGGATAATCAGCTTCTATAGGACTCACCTAGGAATCAGCTTCATGGGACTCACCTGGGAATCAGCTTCATGGGACTCACCTGAGAATCAGCTTCATGGGACTCACCTGAGAATCAGCTTCATGGGACTCACCTGGGAATCAGCTTCATGGGACTCACCTGGGAATCAGCTTCATGGGACTCACCTGAGAATCAGCTTCATGGGACTCACCTGAGAATCAGCTTCATGGGACTCACCTGGGAATCAGCTTCATGGGACTCACCTGAGAATCAGCTTCATGGGACTCACCTGGGAATCAGCTTCATGGGACTCACCTGAGAATCAGCTTCATGGGACTCACCTGAGAATCAGCTTCATGGGACTCACCTGGGAATCAGCTTCATGGGACTCACCTGAGAATCAGCTTCATGGGACTCACCTGAGAATCAGCTTCATGGGACTCACCTGGGAATCAGCTTCATGGGACTCACCTGAGAATCAGCTTCATGGGACTCACCTGAGAATCAGCTTCATGGGACTCACCTGGGAATCAGCTTCATGGGACACACTTGAGAATCAGCTTCATGGGACTCACCTGAGAATCAGCTTCATGGGACTCACCTGAGAATCAGCTTCATGGGACTCACCTGAGAATCAGCTTCATGGGACTCACCTGGGAATCAGCTTCATGGGACACACCTGAGAATCAGCTTCATGGGACTCACCTGGGAATCAGCTTCATGGGACTCACCTGGGAATCAGCTTCATGGGACTCACCTGAGAATCAGCTTCATGGGACTCACCTGAGAATCAGCTTCATGGGACTCACCTGGGATTGTTTCTGCAGCTCATGTTCAGCCAGCGACTCCTCCTCACTGCTGACGTTACGCTTTCCTCCCACCTGATTGTTTGCATTTATTTTGGTTGTTTTATGTCAATTAAAGGACTTCATGTGATTAGTGATGAAACCTTTGTCTCCTCTTGGACTCTTTGACATCTGATCATTTCTTTAATTTAATGTTAAAAAAACACACATGAAATTCTGGATGATTTATTTATCTTTAATCACAGCTGGAAGACGTACTGACATCTTTTACTTCAATAAAAGTACAAAAGTATCAAAATATACTGAAAGAACCAAAAAGTCCTCATTCTGCAGAATAATATATTATGTTATAATTATTGCATGAATGTGTTCATCACTTTAATGTTGCAGCTGGTAAAGATGGAGCTACTTTTAATGACTTTATATACTGCTGGTAGTTTAATCTATAATAATAATACAGCATTTATTAGTGGATTATATTTTGGATTAATAATCTGCAAAGCAAATCTTTGCAAATGTTGACTTTTCATAAGGCTGATTTTCTATTTTTTCTTGACTAAAATGTAAGTGTTTATGGAATCAAAAACCTCTAATATAACTGAAAATCAGAGTTACATACCTGGCCTGAAAATGTGATATTTTGTGGAGTTTCTTAAATATTCTGAAACTGCACAGAGTTTGTTGGCGACTCGTCAAACATCTGTTGTGAAGTGATCAAATAAAGGTAGTGGAATAAAAGTATAAATGGAAATAGCACCTCAAATTACATATTACAAATGCTGACTTCATTTTAAGGCTGATTCTCATTTAAGTGTTTATGGAAACGAAACCCTATAATATAACTGAATCAGAGTTACAGGCCTGATAGTGTACGGAAAGAACATTTTGACAATAATGGATGAAATTTACAGATTAATAAATGAAATGTGAATTTTTGGGGGGTTTCTTAAATACTCTGAAAATTGCACAGAGTTTGGTTGGTGACTTGTCAAACATCTCTTGTTGTTGGGATTGTGCTGTTGGTATCAAATAAAGGTAGTGGAATAAAAGTATAAAGTAGCATAAAATGGACATACTTCATGTATAAGTACTACAAATTACATATTACACATGTTGACTTTATTTTAAGGATGATTATCTTTTTTTTAGACTAAAATTTAAGTGTTTATGGAAACAAAAAAACTCTAATACAACTGAAATCAGCGTTACATACCCGAGAGTTTAGTGAAACAATATATTGATTATAACTTAGGGGGATAAAATCTACAGAAAATATATGAATGAATAAATCAAATGTGATATTTTTAGAGTTTGGTCGGTGACTCGTCTCTTGTTGTTGTGAAGTTATCAAATAAATGTATTGTAGTAGAAGTAAATGTAAAGTGCAAGTACCTCTAAAGTGTACTTAGGAGCAGTACTACTTGAGTAAATGTCCTTCCTACAGTATGGAGGGTTATGAAGGGTTAGGAGAGGTTATGACCCTCTGGTACAGATTTATTTATCGGTCGTCACAGAAGTAAAAATCTCTTTAACTGTTTGTCTCTCCGAGTTTAACCTCCAGCTGCCGGAGGGTCAGCCTCCGTCACTTTTCATATTTCACTTCCATCTGAAATCACATCCAGATGTTGTCGTCGGCTTCCTGTGTCCAGTTCCCAGCGAGCGCTGGAACGTGACACGTTCCCCTGGAAAATACAATAAAACGGAGAGAGAGCACAGTGCAGCCGTTTCCTTTCATAAATCCTGCGGCGCTCTGCGTCCTCTCACTGTAGCTCGCTAGGATTTTAATGGAAGAAGCGTCGCGGCGAGCGGCCGTAAATCCACGTGGACAGCGACCGGCGGGCTTTCATCGTCTACCTGACCCTCCCTGGATTTATGTCTCAAACACGCCGCTCATGTGTGTAAGAACTCCTCCCCATCCCTTCAGCAGGGGATCAGGTGTCGGAGGCTGCGTGCGTCCGTCCGCCCGTTCTCCGATAAACACCGGCGTCACCTGTCGACACACCTGCAGGATTTACTGTAGAGAAGAAGAAGAGGGCCGGCCTCCTCTGGCGTCTTTAGTATCTGATGAAACTCAGTCAAGATGTCGCCGGCTTTATTTAGATGTTTCAGTTTTAAACGGTTTCAGCAAAATAAAACGTGAAGTTGTGCACGTTTCCATCGACTGTAAAATAAAACGTGAAGTTGTGCACGTTTGCATCGACTGTAAAACACGTTGAGACGTTCTGATTGTTCTCTGGTGGACTGAAGGCCTCTTTGTTTTTTATCCGCCTTTTAAAACATCCAAAAAACAAACAAAACAGAGACCTCAGTGTTAAACCAGTTGAACCAGTCTGACTCCAGACCAGCTTCCTGTAGACTTCAAACACGCCTCCTCCAGCAGGAAGTGACATCATTGTGGACCCGCTGGATTAACTGCTTTAGCTCCACGAGCTAATTGTGTCTCTGGTGGAGCGTGTGGTTTTAAAACAGACCACGTCTTCTCTGGACCTGATCCAGAACTCTGGACCCGATCCAGAACTCGGCGGGAGCTGAACACAGAGCAGCCATTCATGTGGACCTGGCCCGACTCTGGTCCTGGTCCCTGATACCAGAACCACCTCTGATTTATTTAATAAACTCGGAGAAAAAAGTTTGTAAACTTGTGTTTGGTGGATTATTTCTCTGTTGTTCCAATGCTAATGGTCATTATATTTTACATGGTTGGAAAGCCTGTTTATTTACCTTCACAGTGATGTCACACTTGTAAGGATCATGCATTTGTGGGATGAGCAGCACAGCTGATGATGCGGGGAGCGCCCAAGTGAAATTTGCCAAAATGCTGCGTCAATGGTAAACAGAGTATTCTCCTGTTGGTGTTGACTCTTGTTTTGAGTTGTTTGGTGGATTAGATGATTGAACTCTCTATCAGTAACAAGGAGCCAACAAGACATATTGGCTATTTTACACTTTATTCATTTAATACACCATCAGGAGCCGGAGCGGTGGAAGATCCATACGCAGCCACAACAGCCTGGCACCTCCTCCTCATGCTGGTCACCAACCTGGTCACACGTTGCTGTGGGATGGCGTTCCACTCCTCAACCAGGATTCACTGCAGGTCAGCCAACGAGGTCGTGTGTTCCCTCAATGATGTCAC
Organism: Sebastiscus albofasciatus; assembly: GCA_916701655.1. NCBI lineage: Eukaryota > Metazoa > Chordata > Actinopteri > Perciformes > Sebastidae > Sebastiscus > Sebastiscus albofasciatus. Next base: position 36,217 of record CAKAOI010046602.1, on the reverse strand, counting down.
TAACAAAACAAGGCTTGTCATCGTTGAAGGCCATCTCAATGCAGGGAGATATCGGGATGAGATTCTGCAGCCAGTGGCGATCCCATATCTCCACAATCTGGGACCTAACTTCATCCTCCAAGATGACAACGCCCCCCCACAGAGCCAGGGTCATCACAGACTACCTCCACAATGTGGGAGTAGAGAGGATGGAACGGCCTGCCGAGAGGCCACACCTCAACCCAATTCAACACTTGTGGGATCAGCTTGGGCGTGCTGTACGTGTTAGAGAGACCAACACAACCATCCACGTTCTTTTAATCTGAAAAGAACACCTTCATGAACATTAAACTGTTTCCTGACTTCCTCTTAAAAACAATAAAATCTGCATTTGCTGTTACAGCTGAAAACCTCTGACATTAACTACTGAACATATTGTGTTATTATTTATGTATTATTAATATTTGGGCCCACAACTTGAATGTGCATCGAGTGGTCGGACTTTATATTATATTATATTATATTATAGACGGCTGCTGCTCTCTGTTGAAAGGTTTAATTAGTCTAAAGCTTCAGTTTCTTTAGACTCTAACTCTAATAGTCGTACAGCACAATCACATGTTTTGACACAACAAGGTCAGAAGTGTCCTTATAGGAGGCAGAGCGTGAGCTTCGGCATCCACAGAGAATATAGACATAGATATATATAGTTAGATGTACAGGGAGAGAAAATAACATGTTTATTTATACTAAGAGAGAAGAGAAGTAGAAACAAAGTAAATAGTGATAATAAATCACAACGAGAAAAATAAATAAATAAATAAATAAATAAATATCAACAAAAATGAAAATAAGACTAAAAAAAAATAAAACCCCCCAGGTTGTTACATTTAGTTCACATTAATTAAGAAGACATCTGTCCTTAGTTGTAACCTTGCAGTGATGTTTTCCATGTAGTGAACCTCTTTAACTGTTAACCTCCCTCCGTTGTGTTACTGAGCCTCAACCAGGAGACTGTCATCGTCTTCTTCTGTATCCTGTGGTATTATTAATCACAGTATAAAATAAGGTGCTTTAAAGGGGCAGTTCTATATCAAAACAATTTTTAAATTTCTTTCTGTATATTTTGCCAATATTCTAAAGGTTGATGAAGATGTGTGTGTAGCTTCAGTTTCTTTATTAAAGGTTGGACAGACAGAGTACGGTGGTCAGGCGGTGACTTTACCTGCTGCAGGTGTTCACATAGTTTCAGTCCGACCATCAAACATCGTCTGTTCACTCGTTTCTGAATCACAGTTTAAATCTAATAACAGAAGAGTTTGTTTGAGATATAAAGAGATTAAAATGAGTGACGGATCACTTCCTTCCTGTCTGATGAAGACTTAAACCGGGTTTAACGCGGCGTCATGTGTTTGTTATTAGAGCGGCGGGGTCGGTGGCGAGGCGAGAGAGCCGGGAGAGAAACCAGTAAAAAGGTGTGTGAGTGACTGCCGGCTGCCGCGACCACCTGCAGTCCTAAATTGGGCAATTAGAGCGGCGAAGTGTTTTCTTAGCGGGTAATACTCCGTAATGAGTTCAACAGTGCAGATCTGCCCGAGGCCCCACCTTCACCCCCTCGTAAGGAAGGAGAGGAATCGACATCGAGGCGGCCGCGGCGCTCGACGGCGCTCGGCCTGTCACTCTGTTTAATCTCCAGCAGGAAACACGCCGCTCTTCTTCTTCTTCTTCTCCCTCCTTTCGTATGATTCATCGAGCGGATCCCCAAAGAAGCTGCAGCCAGGTCGAGTAAATCCCCCTCTCTTAATTAAGATTTCTCTCACCCCTTATCCCCCCCCCACATCCTCGCCCTCAACCCGGGCTGAAAACTTCTGCGGCTGACAAGAAATCAATGCGTCCGGGGCGCTGGGGCTCAGGTATTGGATTGCAGGTGGGCCCAGGAGGAGCGCCGGCCGGCCCCCCCGGCCCCCGCCGAGCCGTCCGCTATACCGTTAGCCCCCGCCGCCGCAGCCGAGATGTGAAGTCTTTGGCTGCCGGATAAAAATGTCAAGCACTAATAGGCTCCATTGTGATTAGCCGAGATGGAGTTCACAAATCCTCGGTAGAAAATGTGTTAGCAGCGATCTTTACAAGGTCTCGGGGTTTGTCCGCCGCCCGGCTCCTCCTCTCACAACACAACCCCGCTCTTATTTTTTCACCAGCCGCCTCCGAGGGAGCGCCGAGGAATCGCTGCCATAAATAAATAATTGTCTGAACTTTCCGTCAATTAGAAAATAAGAAAAAGTGGACTTGTTGCGAAAGCCCCACACAGAATATTCATGAGCTGCTTCATTACCCCGGGATGCTCCTGTTTTCAGGGATTTCTTTTAACCCCTCAGAAAGCGCTCTCAGGTAGAAAAATATGATTTGTTGAGGATTTTCTGACTCTTTTCTCTCATTTTTTTGCCTCAAAGTTGTGAGTGAATCCAGGCTGGGAGTCTGACCTCTCTGAGCTGGAGGGGGATCAGAACGGCATCATTTATTTAGAAATAGGCCTGTGTTTAATCACCTGGAGATGGCTGCTGCACTCGGCGGGGTTTACACAACTCCACCGTTAACCGTTCAACACCTGCAGAGCAGCCGGAAAAAATACAACAACACAACTTTTAATGCTGCGAAATACGTCTTCAAACTCGACTCCTCAAGTTCTCACCCAACTCTGAGAAAGTATAGTTTTAATCACAGAGAGAAAGATGATTAAATGTTCTTTGTTAGAGAATAAAAAGCGTGGCGGTCTGGTACCTGCTGGGTCGCCTTCGCCTCCAACGGGCCCTCGGAGAGCCGTTAGCGGAGCAAATGAAGGATGGCGATTTATAAACAGGTTAACAGCCCGGCGGCGGTGGCGACGGCGGCCGGTCGAGGACGTTAAAGTCTTTATGGACAGATCTGAGAGAGGACGCTGCAGATGTCGTCCTCCGTCCGTCCGGGGAGCGCTTAACACTCGGACAGGAAGCTGCAGCGTTGAGGTCAAAGTGACTCGTAACGGGATGTCACACCTCGAGGTCATGTGATGCTCACACTGTTTAATATCTACGTATCCACATCTGGAGACGTTTAATATCACATTATGGATCTCTGAGAAAACAACCAGATAAACTTCATCATCAACATCTGATGATTTACATTTTGCTTCTTTGAGAAACACTTTATGAATAATCTGGTGAATATTATTGTTAATAAATGCGTTGATTGATTGATTGATTGATTGATTGATTGATTGATTGATTGATTGATTGATTGACTGCATTAATCAGATGTTATATTGATGATCAGCTTCAGTTCTGCTGGTACAGAAACAGTCATCATATAATGTTGGTGTCAGTAGAGTCACTGCGTTCTTCTTCTTCTTCTTCTTCTTCTTCTTCTTCAACTCAAACTGTAAACTGATCAGCTGTTAAACATGATTTATAATAAACACATGAAAGACGTTGAATATGATCCGTAGTGTCGGCTGAATGAATCCGTCCATCTCCGTGTTTCTGTCTCCGGTTTGAAAGAGACATGTTTGTGTTTTTCTTCTTCCATGACAATGATAATAAAATGTGACGACGCCAGAGGAACTTTACCTGAGAGGGAGGAACAAATAGAACTTATGTTTTGTTTAAAAAATATGAACACGTGTAAGAAGAAGAAGAAGAAAAAGAAGAAGAAAAGAAGAACACAAACAAGAAGAAAAAGAACACGAAGAAGAAGGAAAAGAAGAGGAAGGAGGAGAAGAAGAACAAGAAGAACTAAGAAGAAGAAAAAGGAGAAGAAGAAGAAGAACACAAACACGAAGAAGAAGGAATAAGAAGAAGAAGAACCAGATGAACACGAACATGAAGGAAGAAGAGGAAGAAGAAGAGAGAAGAAGAAGAAGAAGGAGAAGGAGAAGGAGAGCTGTGTTGACCTGACGTCGCTGTAATGATCAGACTTTGTCATAAATTGCTAACAAATGTTCTTCTTCTGTTTGTCTCTCAGATTAATATATTACAAAACCATACTGTCAGAATGAATGCCTCACATTCCTCCTCCTCCTCCTCCTCTTCCTCCTCCTCTTCCTCCTTCTCCTCCTCCTCCTTCTCCTCCTCTTCTCTCCTCCTTCTTTTCCTCCTCCTCCTCTTCCTCCCTCCCTACAGATGTGAGTCCAGCTCCCAGGTGGGTTAGTCTCAATCAATAGGCCTGAGCAGTGAGCGCGGTGGTTCTGACCCGAGCAGCGATCCGTTCCATAATCACTTCGGACCGGCGGGTTCTTTAACAGCCGCTGGAGTTCCCCCACCCCCCCCGGTTCCCCTCCCAGGCTGCTCTGCTGCTTTTAATGAATTTCCTGTCTTACGGCCTCAGAAATGTCAACACTCAATCACGCTGTAATTGAATTTCTGCAGCAGTCCAGCGGGCCGAGCCGGGCCGAGCCGGGCCGGGCCGCCTCTTAAAGCAGCACCATTAAAACATTCTTTTGTTTGCACTCCTGGAAAACTCACACTGGCTCCTTTTATTGTTGGCTGTGTTTGGTAATGTTTCTAACATCTGTCTGACCCTGGAGGGGGGGGGGGAGTCAGACTGTTCCTCTACATGTTACTACACCTTCATCATCTTCATCATCATCATCACTGCTCCTCCTCTTCTTCTCTGTTTCTAATTACAGTTAAACATCTGACCCGTCCAACACACACACCTCTCCGTCATTTAATCACCGTTATGATGCTGCGTTAATGCTTCATACAGCATGTACTTTATAAACCAGTTAGAAGTCATGAAGAAGAAGAAGAAGAAGAAGAAGAAGTTTTGGGTTGCCAGGTTGGGAAACATGCGCTGTATTTTTGTTAACAATGCCGTTATAAATGCTCATGGGATTCTTTAGTGAGTATTCAGGTTTCTGCAGACTTGATGGATTAAAAACATTAATTACTAAATGAGTCATTAAATTAAATACAAACTCTACATACCTCACGTATATATATGGAGGATCTAATAATATAATAAGAATATGTTATATATATATATAATATATACAGTATATACTATTATACCTATTATATATTGTGTGTATATATTAAAGAAATTAGTGTTAACGTAACTCGTGATTTTTAGCTTGTAGCGGCTCAGTTTTAAAGTTAGAGTGAAGATGCTGGTATCATAGTAAACTATAAAACCTGATGAATCCATCGGTACCAACCAGGCCAGGCTAGCTGGTTATGAAGGGGTCCCTTGACCTCTGACCTCCAGATATGTAAATGTGTGAGGGCTTTTGTCCAAAACAATGTCCAAAAAAATTCCGAAAAAAGTCTGAAAATGTCCGAAAAAATGTAAAAAAAAAATAAATAAAAAAAAATCAGAAATAAAAGTCTGGAAAAAACGTCTGAAGATTGTCCAAAAAATTCTGAAAAAAATCTGAAAATTGTCCAAAACATTTCTGAAAAAATGTCCAAAAAAGAAGTCAGAAAATTGTGTGAAAAAATGTCTGAAAATGTCCGAAAAAAGTCTGAAAGAAAATTCTGAAAATTGTCCCAAAAATGTCAAAAAATGAAGTCCAAAAAAAGTCTGGAAAATGTCCGAAAGAAAGCCAGAAGGAAAGTCCGATCCTGGTATCACAGTAAACTATAAAACCTGATGAATCCATCGGTACCAACCAGGTCAGACTAGCTGGTTAGCTGCTAAAGCTAAATGTTGGAGAGGACAAACCATCATGTCCATTTTCAAAGGGGTCCCTTGACCTCTGACCTCCAGATCAGTGAATGTGAATGGGTTCTCTGGGTACCACGAGTCTCCCCTTTACAGACATGCCCACTTTATGATCATCACATGCAGTTTGGGGCAAGTCATAGTCCAGTCAGCACACTGACACACTGAGGACCAGCTCAGACCTGGGACCAGTTCAGACCTGGGACCAGTTCAGACCTGGGACCAGTTCAGACCTGGGACCAGTTCAGACCTGGGACCAGTTCAGACTTGGGACCAGTTTAGACCTGGGACCAGTATAACTCTGGGACCAGCAGGATGAAGGATGAAGAGTATTTTACGGTCACATCTCTGATCTCTCTCTCTGTGGTTTTATTCTCGCTGTCTAATTGGCTCGCTGGTCTGGTTGTCGTGGAGATGGCGATGGTCAAACTGGCGGCGGGGGGCTCATTCTTGCAAGCGGCCCCGAGTCTCCAGAGAGCCCTGAGGGATGAGGGGTCTCCACCATAAAGGGGTCCGGCTCAAACCCTCTGCTGGATCTGGAGCCGTGAGACGGATCCTGGATCCTCAGAGGACACGTATCAGCTGTAATGAACACACACCTCCTCTTCTTCATCTACTACTACTACTACTACTCCTCCTCCTCCTCCTGGTCTCGGTGTCTTTCACAGTCTAGTACTGGTACTTGTACTACAGTAAAGGACCGGAGTACTTCCTCCTCCTCCTCCTCCTCCTCCTGGTCTCTGGGTCTCTTCCAGGACCTCCTCCTCGTGGCCTCCTGGTGTTTTCTTTGGCCCCGGCTCGTCGCTCGTATCAACTCGACCCCGCGAAGGGAAATCAATCACGCGGACTGGAGCTCAATATGAACTAATTTGATTTCTGAGTTATAAGGCAATAAATAAGTGCCATAAAACAACACTGCGGGCCCGGTTCTTCCCCCTCTCCTCGGGACAGAACCCGTATTGTGCCGGCCCTAATTGACTGCAGGTTTGTTTCGGCCATCTGCGCCGTCCAGTCACATTCCAGCATGTTTTATTTCTTAATGAAAGCGAGCGACAGCGGAGCGCCGGAGGGGAGTCAGACTCCGACAGAAAGAGACGGATCGTCTGCGTGAGGAGCATCGGCGGCGGGTGGCGGGTGGCGACGCTGCCAGCGGCTATCAGGTGCTTGGGTGGCGTTGGTCGGCGGTGGCGGAGGGGGTGGGGCTCTCTCTCTCTCTCTCTCTCTCGGGTCCCCGGGGGTCACTTCAGGATGTGTAACCTGATGTAATTGCAGGCATTAAGTGCAGCGAGGCCCCGGACAATCTCCCCCTTTGTGGAGTGAATTAAAGAATATTAGCTGCAGCGGCGTTAGCGGCTGCTAATGGACAGAAAATGGATTGGTGTGCAGTTTAGGGGGTCATTAGAATACAAAGCTGGTGTTAAAAGGGGGCTCGTCGCTGGCGTGAATCCACCGTGAACTCTGCTGCCGGCGCTCTAAATCATGCGAGGGTTGTGGAAGCACTCAGGATGAAACAGGAGGAGGAGGAGGAGGAGGAGGAAGGAGCTCCGAGCTGGCACCCTCTCCTGTTTCCTCTCCGTTTGGGCGTCCACGCGACGATAATCCCACCCAGCCACCCACAGACTGCAGCACTCCCTGCTTCCTGTTATTACTGCAGGATTAGGGAGAAATTACAACTATTCACTAAAACCTTGTGTGCGCAGGAAAATATGGAAGATCATTACTGCCGAGAACAGAAAACCCTCAACGATCAGAGGTGGAAAATATTTGACTGCAGGAATAGTAGTGACACTGCACTTTAGAATAAATAAATAAAATCCATCTTAATCTAAGTTATGATGCAGAATAGACAATGAGTTAAATCCCTTTAACTGCTGCATCGGTGTTGATCCCTTTTTTAAAGATCTTATTTATAACATTTGTAGGTAGACGAATATTTTTTAAACAAGACTCGGTCAAAACCCGGCGTCTGTCTGGAGCGTGTCTGTGAATTTGTGGCTAAATTGTTCCACTAGTAGTCGGTGGTTATAATGTATGATGTTAAATCCAGCGCTACATGTCCGCAGCCGTGCAATGCATTCTGGTAGCGAGAGATGAGGCGTCACGTCGCCCGCTCCTCATTTGCATAAAGTTGAGGTTTAGGCTACTTTATGCAAATCAGGGGCGTCCGGTGCAATCTCCGCCTCTGGAAACTCTCTAGAATCTGTTAAACTAACCGCTGATCTAAAATAAAGATGGATTCATCAGCAGCAGCCCACGGAGGGAAAGAGTTCGTCCAATCAGGCGTCTAGTGGCGGCTCATCAAGCGTCCCTGAAAGCATAAACAAAGGACTGTTCCCACTTTTTCATTTTGAAAGAGCAACAGCTAAATTAACAAAACTATGTCACTGAGTCACATGACATCACATCCGTAGTTTACGTTACGTTACAAGCTAACTTAATTTAAGCCAAACCGTGATATTTTTTCTAACCATAACTAAGTAGATTTATTGCCTTAACTTAGCCGCCACCGCTTCACAACGTTGACCATGTGTCGCAACGTATCGTCATACAACGGATCATATGATCTTAATCTTTTCAAAATGAACTTCCGCCTTCACAGGAAATAACTTGGTTAGGTTTAGGAAAAGACGGTGGAAGTAGCGTTACTTAAGTACGGAAGTTACGTGACTCACGGGACACGACCAGCGTTTAGCTTTAACTTGTCATTGTGAAGTAAATGTTGATGAATAATACATACGTAGCCTCATAAAACGGTTCGTATGATATCTTAAATGCAGCCAGTTAGCTTAGCTTAGCATAAAGACTGGAAACAGAAGGAAACTGTGACACGTGTCAATTTCTGCTCCAGTCTTTTCAAAATAAAACTACTTAGTTAGGTTTAGTAAAAGATGGTGGTATGGGTTAAAAAAACTCCAGAAGTGCTGTAAGTACAGAAGTTACAAATAAATCAACGTTGACTTCTGGCCTCACACGGGGCACCAATATGGGTCTCCTGGTGAAAGTCTGGTGTTTTTAGACCCACCCATCCACTCCGACCTCCTCCCTACACCGCGGCGTTCACCGCTCTTTATACTTTCTGGTTCACGATTACGTGGATTACATACGAAAAAAAGTGTGAAATCCGTGTCGTTGTACACAAATTAAAACATTAAAACTGGTGAATACTTCCCAAACTGCTGAGTATCCTGTAACTATAACTACATATATATGTTCATGTACTTGTCAGTAATGGTCTTCCATACAGCGCTGAATGTTTTTCTTTCCTCTCTGACTTCAGTCCTCGTTTCCTCCTCAGCTCACATCGGTAATGACTCGTAGGTTGATGAGATAATAACCTGGGAGTGAACGAGGGGGCGTGGCCTCGGCGTCTGTCAGCAGCTGAAGGTTATTCAGGTTTTTTTATTATTCTTCTGGCTCTCGGTGGGCGATCTTAATGTGAAATCCAGAGAGATTGAGCTGGCAGCGTTTGGCTGAGTGGACATGCCACCACTGTTCTCAACACTCCTCCATTACATCCCGCCGCTGCCAACTCGCTCTCGCACATTAAATATCTGAGAAAAGCAGGAAACTCTGACTTCCAGCTGTAAAACTGCAGCACTTCAGTTACAACTGGAAAAATAAATACGGATCTCCATATTTGTTAAGTGTGAGGGTTTCCTGTGGTGGTCTGACGCTGCGCCAACATGGTGGAAGTATTTCACATCCTTCACTCACATGTTAACAATGAACTGTTGGAAGAATTTAACCTGTAAACAGCAGAAAAATATGCAGCTGTGTTTCACACTATTCAACCAGCCGTTAAAATACCTTATAATGTCATTTCCTCCTCTCTCTGCACATTTCATTTATGTGAACTTTTACACATTCCTGCAAAAAACTGTGCAGCTCTTTCCTTTTAAAAACAGATGTACCGGTTTGTTTTATTCTATATTTAGTTATTAAGTTCTACTTTAGTTATTATTCTATAATAGTTTCTTGACTGTTGAGGTAGTTTCAATTTTTACTTTTATTATTTCTTTTTAAGCACCAAAACAACAAAAAGCAGATTCCAACCTGATCTCATGGTAGATGTATAAATAGCACAACATTTTAAGGACATTTCTTGAGTCATTTAACGCCACATCGTTATAAAAGGTCACAGTTATGTTGAGGTAACAAACCACTTAGTTAGATTTAGAAAAAACATGTTTAGTCTTAAAATAAGTACGTAAACTAAGTCAAATATGAACGCAAACAATGTACCAAGGCTAATGTCACTAACGTCACTATCGTAACTATAATCACTAACGTAACTGTTGTCACTAACGTCAACTAATGTTAACTAACGTAACTAATTTAACCAATGTCGCTAACGTAACTACCATCTCTAAGTCACTAATGCCATTAACATAACTAACGTAACTGACGTAACTAACGTCACTAACGTCACTATCGTAACTATTGTCACTAACGTAACTAATGTAACTAAATTAACTAATGCCGCTAACGTAACTAACGTCTCTAAGTCACTAATGCCATTAACGTAACTAACGTCACTAACGTAACTAATGTAACTAACATAACTAACGTAACTAACGTCTCTAAGTCACTAATGCCATTAACGTAACTGACGTAACTAACGTAACTAACGTCTCTAAGTCACTAACGCCATTAACGTAACTAACGTCACTAACGCCACTAATGTAACTAACGTAACTGACGTAACTAACGGCACTAACGCCACTAATGTAACTAACGTAACTGACGTAACTAACGGCACTAACGGAACTAACGGAACTAACATCACTAATGTAACAAACGTCACTAATGTAACTAACATCACTAACTTAACTAACGTCACTAAATTATCCAACATCACCAATGTAACTATCGTAACTGATGTAATTATCGTCACTGATGTAACTATCGTCATTAACGTCACTAACGTAATTTCAAAATAAGTCAACAATACTTTGGGACACAAACATCCAGCCCAGTCATTCAGCAGTTTGTGAAATAGTCATGAAATTTTATGTATTGATTCGTGTGTATAGTTCCTAAAGTATTTCACGAACTTCCGTGAGACTGCGTTGAAAACACTTAAAATACCTACTAAAGTGCTGTAACTTAATTTCAGAGGTTACAAATAAATCAGCGTTGACGTCTGGTTTCAAACGGCACATCATTTCACAGCGGTCTGATTCAGAGGAACGTCTCTGACTTCAGACTTTGACTCTTTCTGTTTTCAGACGTTCATTTGGTGCCAGAACTAATTATTTTCTCCTCACATTCCTTCAGGTCGACCTAAACAAAAGGCAGCGTACGTCATCCCCACATCACTCCGCTCTCAGACAATAATTACCGTCACGTCTGCCAAACGACGTCGTCCACGCCGTAAATCTCGCCGTTCACCTCCTCGTCACACGACTTCACACAGAGACGGATTGTGTCTTCACTTTAGAGGTGACGGGAAGACATCCAGACCTCCGACCTCCGCCAGCGTCACCGCTCCTCTTTGTTGGGGACACATCTTGGGGACATTACGTCCGTCCTGGTTCCAGTTAGCAGGCGGCGAGGTGAGGTGGAGGTCAGGCTCAGGGTGGAGTCAACGGAGGTCGACCCTCACAACAAACACACTGAGGTCGTTCCCGCTCAGACAATGAACTACGAGAACTAAGACAATCCTCTCAGTTACAAACAAAGAACATAAAGACTTTTATCTAAATAGAGTTTAATTAATTAATGAATGCTTTTAATCAGTTAATTGATTAACGGTTTCAGTTTAAAGGGACAGATCGGGTGTTCTGAAGTGGGGTAGTATGAGGTACTGATCCATAGTTGGTGTATTACTTACAGCAGATGACGGTCGGCGTGACCTCAGCATCTAGAAACAGAACCGACACCAGCAAATTCATTTTAATGCCACTAATTTCTTTAACGCAACTTATGATTTTTAGGTCGTAGCGGCTCAGTTTTAAATCTGGAGTGAAGATACTGGTATCATAGTAAACTATAAAGGTACATTTTGAACTGATAAAAAATGTGCGATTAATTTGTGATTCATTTGCGATTAATTGTGATTAACGATATACAATCATGCAATTTTGGCATTTTTTGAATTTTATTTTGGATATTTTCGGACACATTTCAGACATTTTTCTTACATTTTTTGGATTCTCTTTCAGATATTTTTCAGACGTTTTAATTCTGACAATTTTCAGACTTTTTCTCGAACATTTTTTTAAATTTCTTTTTACTTTTTTGACATTTTTTGAATTTATTGTTTTTTGTTTTTTACATTTTTCTTAAATTTTTCGGATTCTCTTTCAGACATTTTTTCTGACTTTTTTTCTAACATCGTTTTTTACATTTCTTTTCTTTTTACTTTTCTTTTTTTGACATCTCTGTGACATTTTTTCAGTTATTTTTCTGACATTTCTTTTACATTTTTCTGACTTTTCTTTCTGACAGCCCTGGAATAAATATGCAAATGAGGCATCGTCTCATGTTAACTGTTGGTGAATTTAGCAGAAATCTACAGACGCAAATAGACAGAGTAGTAAAATAAATGTTTTCTTCTCGCCAGTCTGAAAGAAGCCCAATAAAAAGTGTTTTTACCTGTAGTGTGTTGAAACATTCACTTTAATACACAAAAGAAATACATCAGAATACAGCGATAACAATGTGAGTAATGAAGGAGACGCTGCAGCAGTTTAAAGAGTCCTGGTCCACATATCTCCTGTATTCTACCGGTTTGGCTCCATATGTTAATAAACCGTACAGATAGAGAACGAGCAGCAGAGCTGGTCTGTGTCGGCAGCCCCGCTGGGACCGAGGACGGGAAGAAGAGCCAAAATGGCTGCCAAACGCTGGGATCACCTGCTATGATATTTATACTTCTGTTTGCTGCTAAATGTCACTGATGGAGTTTTAGTTTTAGGTTTGCGTCTCCTCGTTCTCCTCGTCCTCGCCGCCGCCCGGTCGGCCATCTCCGACGCGATCCTCGCCGGCGCTTATAGGAGGAAGATCGGCCATATTGAGAGCTGGAAACATCTCCCAGAGGAGGGATGTATTTTAGGTCAGCTACATGTTCTGCCATCTGTTCTGCTCCACAACTTAAAAGATGTTGAGAGGAGAGAAAGAGGAGGTCCAACAGGGAGGAAGAGAGGAGGACAGGAGGATGGGGGGGGGGGGGGTTAACCTGAGCAGGAGACCACAGGAGGGGGAGGAGGAGGAGGAGGTGCAGGGAAATATAACACAGAAGAAGAAGAAATGTCATTTCTATAGAAACCTTTGAGGAGCGTGGTGCCAACGGGCGAGCTGAAAGAGGACGTGGAGGGGGAGGAGGGGGGGTGTATACATTTATCATCCTCAAGCTTCCCACAATCCTTTGGAGTGCGACATGAATGACGGCGGGGGTGGGAAAGTCCCCCGGCGGCGCTCGCTAACATGTGTGAGTTTATGCAAATTCACATGAAACCTGAGCGGCTGGTGTTCAGAGTTTAAACTCATCGACACGCCGAGAGAGAAATATGTCAACACGACCTTTAAACCAAAGGTAGTCTGAACTTTATTCTGGCGAGCACGACATCGACTTCCTGTGAAAATCCCCAATTTATGAAGTCATTACAAGATTAAATGTAGGATTTATTGTTACTGAAAACACAGAAACAGGAAGAAAACAGTAAAATCCTCTAATATAAACTGAAAACACACAATCCAGAATCTCATCTGAACTTTATTCTGGAAAGCAGGACATCAACTTCCTGCAAAAATCCCCATTTTATGGAGTCAATACAAGATTAAATGTAGGATTTATTGTCATCCTCTCCAGATACAAAACTGAAAACATGGATGGATGGATATTCAGGTATCCCCCATAATATCTTTCAATCTGCATCAAACTAAGTTTCTGCAGAAAACACACAAACCTGGCAGCTCTAAAAAATAATTAAAAAAATAAATAAATAAAATAAAATAAATGAAATTAAATAAATAAATAAATAAAATGTACAATAAAATCCCTTATCTTTAATGACTCCATATAATTAAAGTTAATGGATTTGTTTCGTATTTCAAATTAAAGAAAAAGTCATGTAAAAGTTCCGAAAAGTTTTTGTCATGTTAATTTTCCATTTATTTTAAATCGAAACGTTTGGTTATAGATATCTGACATTTTACACTTTAATTTGAAATATTATAATAATAATTAGTTTTACTCATTTAATCATTTAAACTATAAATACAATCTGCTGTTCATTCATCACACAGACAGTTTGACAGTTGTAGATTTTCTGGTCAGGTATCCCCCATAAAAATAAAATAATAATAATAACAATAACAATAATACGATAATAATAATAATACGATAATAATCATAATAATAAAATTAAATAATATTAAATTAAATAAAACTAAATAGAATAAATAAATAAATAAATAAACCTCCATCCTTAAACATATTGTTGGGACCTTCAGTAGCAGCCATACGTCTATGGTTTGCTTTGTTTTCAGGAGTAAATTAAGGGTTAATAAAGGGTACTTTAAGGGAAATCAAACTGTCCTTTTTAATGTAAAAGTATAAAGAACACACACATATACATACATATATATATATATATATATATATATA
>CAKAOI010046602.1:0-21910 GCA_916701655.1 Sebastiscus albofasciatus | reverse complement strand
TATATATATACAAAGTAAATATTAGTGCAGTAAGTGTTGATAAAGGATGTGGATGTTTTTAAAAGCTCTTGAGGGATTTCTGTTTCACAAACTGCTTCACTTCTCACCAGGTTTTTAAAAAACGCTGTCGTCATCACACAGCGAGCCTCCCTGTGTGGAAAACATGTGAGGTTATGGATGGACTCCCTGATGGAGTCAGAGGAGGGAGGAGGAGGAGGAGGAGGAGGAGGAGGAGGAAGGATCATTAGCTCCTCTGGACGCACTTTAACTCATTTTCATGAACTTCTCTTCAGTTTGGTTGGATGGAGCGACGGAGGAGCTGCAGGTGGGTCCCACTTTAGGAGGAGACACATGTTGTTTTCCCATCCTCACCTCCTCCCTCCTCCCTCCTCCTCTTCCTCCTCCTCTTCCTCCTCCTCCCTCCTGAAATGTTTCGCTGATGGATGTCCCGCCTGATGCTGCTTTAATATCAAATACAAATATGTCTTGTTTGGGCAGCGAGCACACGGAGCTCCTGCAGAGGGGGATCTGATGTGGACCAGGGTTCGCCAGAGGTCGCCACATGTGGGATTTGGGGGGGCCCGGGGCCGAGCTGACAGGGGAAAATATTTTGTACTCTCCAGGGTGCAGCTTAGTTCACATTCAGCTCTGCTTTTACTTCCCTCCCAGGACCAGAAACTTGGCTTCAGTCATGACGACTTCTCCAGATGTGCACCTCACTCCTCCTCCTCCTCCTCCTCCTCTTCCTCCTCCTTCTCCTCCTCCTCCTCCTCTTCGTCTCTTTTTTTCTCCTCCTCCTGTACTCCATTGTGAATTTTTTTGAACACCACAATTAACATCTATAAATCATGTCCCGAATACTTCCTGCTCAATCACAGGGGAATATTGGGGAACAGCCCAATAACTCATTACAAATTGGAGCTTAAAGCAGCCAAAAAGATAAATTGTGTCGTGAAAGAAGCTCGAACAGGACGAGAGTCTCAGCGTTTTAATGACAGCCTGCTCACTTAAATTAGGAGGAGGCGATTAATAAAAAGCACCGACAGCCGGTTTCCTTGTCAGAAATGAATCTTTTTTTTTTTTTTTTTTTTTTTGGTCCGTGATGAAATCCATCACGGGGAGAATTTGCCAGATCCAATTAGACAACTTCCTATTTACATTATTAAATAGTTTGACAAGTCCAGGACAAAATATTAAAAACACACAAACCTAATTATCTTTGCAATAAACAACTTTTCTGTCTGTATCTGCCGGGGAATAGAAACTAAATGTCACCTCAGAGTTAGTTCACCCTGTAGAGGGTTAAATAAAGAGAGACGGACTGGCCCTTTAAACATCTTAATATGCACTCTGAATAAAAACTAACCAGTGGAGTAGCTCCACATTTCACTCTTCTGAGAGTCAGATGTTCACATTGATAGACTCTAAATATGAAGCTATACAGCCGGCAGCCAGTTAGCTTAGCTTAGCATAAAGACTGGAAACAGCTAGCCTAGCTTTGTCCAAAATAAAAGCTCCTCTAAAACTGATTAACTTGTTATATCTGGTTTAAAACGTGTAAAAACATCTTGGTTATGTGCTGGAGAACTTCATATTTACTTTACCGACATCTCGTCAAAGTCAACGTTGATTTATTTGTAACTTCTGCACTTAAGTTACAGCACTTTTGAAGTTATTTTAACCCAAACCACCATCTTTTCCTAAACCTAACTATGTAATTTTATTTTGAAAAGACTGGGGCGGAAATGGAAACATACGACACGTGTTGCTGGACATTCGTAGGAAAACGCAACGTTGAAAGTTGTGCTGAGCGTCTTGAAAAAAATGTGCCGTCACAAACTGTTGGTATATTAAATATGAAGCTGCAGCCGGAAGCCAGTTAGCGTAGCTTAGCATAAAGACTGGAAACAGGGGGAAACTGCTAACCTGGATTTATTCAAAGGTAAAGCTCCTCTAAAGCTGATTAACACGTTATATCTGGTTTGAAAAGTGTAAAAACATCTTGGTTATGTACCAGAAAATGTCTTGCAAGTCCAGGCTAACAGTTTCCACCTGTTTCCAGTCTTTATGCTAAGCTAAGCTAACATTAACCTCCAGACATGAGTGGAATCAATCTGAATCTCAGAGAGAAAATAAACTAACATTTCCTTTAAGATTTCCTTCCGTTGTGGTAACTGCTAATAATCATCTTTTATTTTTTTGTTTTAATTAAAACTTGATATTGTAAATCAAATACAAAGTTTTTGATTATAACCCCTTGAAAAATGAAAAATGTATGTTATTCTATCGTTTATAGGTTGAAATGATTACGTCACTATGATTCTCTGGACGTATTTTAAATGTTTTATTGACTGCTGATAGTTATATCTGCTCCTCCAGACTAATCTGCAGATTATATGACTTTCTGTTATTCTTATTAGACCATTAGTAATTTGTCATTTTATGTATTCATTTTAACACAAAAAAATACATTTTAAAAACTGTCTTATTTTCACTGCAGTGGAAAAATTTACTTTTGTTTTTGTTGCCTGAAGAAAAAATTAAATAAATAAATAAATACAAATATGCATTGCTTTTTACTGTGTGAGACTATTATAGAATTAATTCCCTTTGGGTAACCCCTCTTATTTTTCACATATAATCTATATATAAACATAATAAATGGATTATAAGCAGATATAAGTGTTTATTCATGTATTTAAGACTTTTTTTAAAGGTAGAAAAACGCCCTTTGCTCTGTTTAATATAATGCTTGTCTCACTGTTAAGTTGGTAAATCATTTGAACTCTGAATTAAAGGGCAAAGGTCGCGACAGATGAAACAGGAAACAGCTGGAGTTTACAGCAGAATCATGAAACCAGATCTCAAACTAAAAGAGGAAAATCAGATTCCAGGAAACAGACGGTTCATGAAGACGACATGTTTCTAACGTGTTGAAATCTGCTCGTATCGCTCCGCCGTCGTCTCAGAGACACGTTTAAAAGACAAGAGAACAAGAAGAAGAAGAGGAAGAAGAAGAAGAAGAAGAAGAGGGATGGAACGGGAGCTGGAAGTGATAAATAAATAAACGTTGATGCTTCACTCCGTCATCTCCAAGGCTGTTTCCTGAAATCTTCCCTCAGTCTGTCGGGATTCGTCCGGTTGTCAGTTTTTCAGGTTTTTCAGGTTTTTCTGCAGCTGATCGATAACGGAGGCGAAGAAACTAACAAACAAACAAACAACAGAAGTGATGTCAGACGTCTTCTGATCGTTTCAAGGACGCCGCTGCTTTCAGGCTCAAATCAATTCTTCTTCTTCTTCTGCAGCTCGTTTCAGGTGAAACTACAACAAACTGGACTTCCAGGTGTTCTGATTCTTTTTTAACTTTTTGACAAAGAAAAAAGGATTTAAGTTCCAGTCAAATATTCAGCCCCAATTAAAGCAATAAAAACTATTTGTATTGTGTTTTATTACAAGTTACAACAAGTAACAATATTGAATGAATGAACAATACAAACGTATTAAAAAAGACCACGAAACGTATTTTCTCCTGGATTAGTCACAGTTTTCAACAGTGTGTCATAATAACGCATTTTAAGCTTTTTGCGTGTCATTTCACGCCACGGATCTACTGTGATAAATGATTAATCATCGAACGGTTTCAGCTTCTCAGGAGTAACATTTGAAATTTTATTGAATTTGTAGCATATATTTATTTGTATTATTTTAAATTTAATTATAATCTTATTTTTTATTTTTGCTGATTTCATTTTTTGATGTTTAATATTGTTTTTCTTTTCATGTCTGACATTATTCATTTTGTTCAGAGCTGAACGATTACATAATTCATTTTTTAGTCAACAAATGGTTCAGCTTCTCAAATGAGAATATTCACTGCTATATATTATTTATGGAGTGCAGTAACATTTTTAATTTTATTTAATTTGTGACAAATTGTTCTTATTTTAAATATATACAAATTAAAAATAAATAATTCTTGCTCATTTAATCCTTTTTTTCTATTTAATTTAAAAAGGCTTGAATATAAAAAAGGATCAAATAAGCAAAAATAAAACAAAAATAATTTAAATTAGATATTTCACAATTTAAATATTCAAAAGGATTAAATAAGCTAAACTAAAAAAGATAAGATCATAATAACATTTAAAATAAGAGAAATATTTTACAATTTAAATATAAAAAAGGATTAAATAAGCAAAAATAAAAAGATAAGATTATAATCTTATATTTAATATTGTTTTTCGTTTGCAGTCTGATGTTATTTCTCTAAATCTTAAAGTCTGTGTGCTGCCTTCAGGTGCTCTGTGTTTAATTAGTCCTAACGATGAACACCTGATACCAATCACCTGTTCACCATCACTGAACCTGCACGCTGAGAAAGACCTCACTTCATCTCTTCTGCTTTACAAACCAGCAAACATACAGAATGTGTACTAAAGAGAGTTTATTTCCAGTTACAGATTTTTAACTGGTTTAAACAAACCAGTCAAACCAGTGAGGCGGTGATTCTTCACTAGAGGAGCTTTGGTTTGGACCAGTGTGATCTCTGTCAAATCTTTAAGATTAGAAAACATGATTTCATACACAAACACTTATAATAAAAACAGCAACCTCATCAATGTTTAATCATCAATGATTAATGATCAGTATTAATGATCTTTGCAGCCACATGTTCATCTACAAACAGATTCCATGTATCTGCGAGTCGTGACAGTCTTTCATTATTAGCACTATTATCCCCGACAGAGCTGAACTGGAAACTTTCTGGCTCAGATTGTGTTTTGGCAGCGGCTCCCTCAGCTGACGCCTAAATAATGTACGACTTATTGGCAGTTTGCAGCCTCAGAGAGTTTCCTCTGAGCTGTGAGGGAAACTTAAAGTCCATCTCCTCCTGTCGTGACCTTCAGCTGACAGATCCAGAAACAGGCGGAGGAGGTGGAGGAAAAGAAATAGTGAAAATAGTGAGACATATTTGTCACAATGAGCCAGAGCTCATCAGATCATCACAGACATTGTAGATGATTTAATATGAAAGTTACACAAATAAATAAAATGTGAGGATAAATTAAATACTGACAAAAATGTACAGAGTTTGGTCGGTGCCTCGGGGACGGCCCATTTGTCCGACAGCCCATTATCCCGAAAACAAACGGCTATTGTTCCAGAAACACAAACTCTGACGTTATCGAACCTTCTTAATTCTTTTTCCAACTGGGGAAAGCCTGACTCTCCGCTCTGCCTCTTATTACTCACTGCCGTTATCCTGTATAATAATTAAACACGTGCTTCTGTGTGTTGCACAGAGAGTTTATATTTACTGAAAAATGGGCGTTTATTTTTCAGGATAAAGGGTTGTCGGACATTTTTCTCATTTTTCAGATCTTTAAAAAATCAGCAACATCATCAATTTAATCAATAATCATCAGTATTAATGATTTATTTCATGCATCTCTGAGTCGTGACAGTCTTGTATTATTAGCTCTTTTATCCCCGACGGAGCTGAACTGGAAACTTTCTACAGAGATTTCATATTTTGGGTAAATTGGGCGTTTGTGTTCAGGACAACGGGCCGTCAGACTAATGCTCTTTCTGACCAATGGGACATTTTTCGTACTGTTGGGGTTTCGGAATAATGGGCTGTCCCATTAAAATGATGTGCATACACCACCGACACGATGCCAGTGGAAAGTCAATTAGGATCATTTGTTGTGGTGGACGAACAAATTCCCAGGTTCAACAGAAATATGTTTTAATCAGGGTCCACCTTAGCGAGGAGGTCGGCGTGGACGGATGGTTCAAACATGGGATTAAAACCGTGTCTTATGCCGGGATCAGACTACACGTCATTTTTGTCTTTGACGTTGGTCACCATGTCAGATCCAACGATCAGAGCGCCATAAACTCTTGCAGTGTCTTGGTCGGGTGACCGGCAAGACTACACGTATGACCACGACCAATCACGGCACGTCGTATTCCATGATCGTGCGCAAGTTCAGACGTGTGATGCTGGCGGTCTGGCGTTGCAAAAAAAAAAAAAAAAAAAACGGTTGTGGATGCGTTCCTGGGCGTCCCTCCTCCTTTTCGCCATGTTTGTTTATTACCAAGAGACTGTACTGCGACTGCACGCTGGAGAGAGCACCTGATTGGTCAACGCAAAGGAACACGTCGTTGGAGATGTCACATTAGGCGTGTCGAGACGAAAAATTCTGACAGGCTAGACTTTTCCTGGGGGTGTTGTGGGGCGTCCCAGACATGGCGTCGGTTGTCGTGTACGATGACACACCACACGAGATAAGAGGATCGATTTTCGCACATGACACCGATCCCCTACGAGCTACGTCGGGCTATAATCGGGCTGATATCGTGGAGTCTGAACTGAACATTAAACTGTGTCCCGTTGACTTATTTTAAAATGACGTAGGCTAGATACAAGTTAAAGTACATTAATTGAAACCAATATGTTCTCTTTCTTGAAGCTCACCAGGCAGTTTTGTTGCCTAAACTTAAATTGTTTCCGTGGTGGCGCCATGTAAAATACCGTAATGTGCTGTTAAGAGGTCGTGGTCATTTCACATAATTCTGTGAGATCACGTTGTGTTTGTCAACACATTCTCACTCCCAACTCATCAAAATATCACCGCTTGGTCAGCGCCCCTCGCCATCGGAGACCAGCGTTACTGTTGGCCGGACCGGGGACGGCGTCTCAATATACGCTCGTTACATGCATCGTGTCCTTTCAAAATAAACTTCCTTTTTCACAGGAAGTTAAGTCTAGGCAACACAACCACTTAGTTAGGGGGTAGGAAACGATAGTGGTTGACGTTAACTTCACTGACTAGTGACTCACGGGGCTGACGATACCGACGAGTCACGTGATAAAATAAGTCAACGTTACTTTTAGTTTCACACGGGACACAAACAAGCCTCCTGGTTGAAAGTCTTTTTTGTTTATTTGACCCGTACACCTCCCCTCCCTCCCGCCCTGAACGGACTCTCACTCTATTAATACTATGTCACTGCTCCGACCGTCGAATAACGGCACGGGTGGGTTTACATTGGAGTTAGTTTTAAAGCCCGGTTCATCACATACTGCTGCTGAAGGGCGCCTCCGTGCGTCGGTTGCCGATGCCGAGGAGCACTGACAAAAACGGCGATATTTGACGAGTTGGGAGTGAGAACGGTTTGTTTTTGTATCACCAAAATGTCAACTATAATACAAACTAAATATAAAATACAATATTGATGTTTTTCCTCACTGTGTTTATTGATGCATCAGAATTAACAACCTCATCATGTCAGATATAATCAGACATCAGTCACAGGAGACTCTTTACTGCACAACATGGACTTAAATAGGATTTTGATTGTAGGACCCTTACTTGTAACAGAGTATTTCTACACTGTGAGATTAGTACTTTTACTTCATACCACGCCCAAGTTTCTTGTTAATCATTGTTGTACATGAAGGAAGAATCAGTCATATCAATTTGTATTTATTTATTCATGTGTTTATGGTAATAACTCCGTGCAACAGTGCAGCTGATTGATGTGTTTCTAATAACATTAATATAGAATACTATCAGTGTTTTCTTGTGTAGTGGTACAGATACTTGTATAATGCAGTAGAGGGTATACTTCAGTACTGCAGCCTCTCAGAGAGGATTACGTGGAGCCGAGCTGCAGATTTATTTGATTCCTCTCTCCTCCGGTTGTCAGCAGCAGCCTGACAGCAGAGTTTTTCGCTCGTGGCTAAAACAGTGAAGTTCATCCCATCACACTCGTCTAATTGCCATCGAGGGGAAACCGAGAGCCGACTCTCTCATCTCTGAGAGATCGCTGCCCATGATAATGACCCGGCACATTTCTCCTCTCTGAGCCTCCATAACAAGACTGTTCAAGGCCACGTTAATGCTGTAATGTGGAGCCTTTCACCAAAAAACCATCACATTTCACACTTCTAACATGCCAGTATATGTTTTTAAGCTTTCACATCCTGTCTTCAGTACATTCTCAGTCACATTAGAGGAGGTTTGTCTTTCTGTGTCTGTGTGTCTGTTCAGTACTTTGGTTCAGAGTGAAATATCTCAACAAATACTTATGCATATACTTAATACATTCATGGTCCCAGAGGATGAATCCTCATGACATGAGAAGTTACATTAGGACTGCAAAAATCAAACTCTGGTCTGCAGGCCAAAGGGAAGACTGTAGGGTCCCCACAAGGGAGGTTCATCGCTACCTTGAGGGTCCCCACAAGGGAGGTTCATCACTACCTTGAGGGTCCCCACAAGGGAGGTTCATCGCTACCTTGAGGGTCCCCACAAGGGAGGTTTGTCAGTACTTTTAGGGTCCCCACAAGGGAGGTTCATCGCTACCTTGAGGGTCCCCACAAGGGAGGTCCATCACTACCTTGAGGGTCCCCACAACGGAGGTTTGTCAGTACTTTTAGGGTCCCCACAAGGGACGTTCATCACTACCTTGAGGGTCCCCACAAGGGAGGTTCATCGCTACCTTGAGGGTCCCCACAAGGGAGGTCCATCACTACCTTGAGGGTCCCCACAACGGACATTTGTCAGTACTTTTAGGGTCCCCACAAGGGAGGTTCATCGCTACCTTGAGGGTCCCCACAAGGGAGGTCCATCACTACCTTGAGGGTCCCCACAACGGAGGTTTGTCAGTACTTTTAGGGTCCCCACAAGGGACGTTCATCACTACCTCGAGGGTCCGAGGTAGGTAGGTCCTCGAGAGTCCTCAAAAAGGACTGTTGAATAAATATTGTTTGTCGCGTGTGTGTTATGAAAGAAAAGCAGGTAAAGTGCAGGTGATGTCAGCGAACACACACCTCACCTGTAGTTTGGACTGAAACGGTCATAATATTGTGTTGAATCTTTCTGGTGTTGCCATGGTGCTGAGAGTCACATCAACAGGTGTCAGGTGTTTTACCTGCTGAACAGGTGTAAACAGGCTCCGCCCACCCAGCAGTTCCTCATAACACAAAGCGATCAATTATTTTCTACCGCGTTCGCCTGTCTTCAGTTTCAAAAGTTAACTTTGCAGTAGCTCTAAATCTGAGGTAACAAACTGCCCTCCATCATGAAGAACGTTAAAAGAACATTGACTCCAGAACAATGATTGTAAATGTAATGAGGTGGGGCAATCAGAAAGCACTTAAAAATAAATGAGTGAATACTTTAAAAAGTTAAAGAACAAACAGTTTTCATGAAATGGCCTGAAGCTTCTGAAGCTTTTGTGTTTTTTCGACCAACCAGCCTGCTGATTGTTGTCTTCACCCTCTGATGCACTAACAGACACCGTTCTTCACTTAGTTATTTCAGGTTTAGTGTCACTGCGGCGCCGAGGTCGCTCTGCTCGACCCACGCTGTAAATAATTCAACTGTTTTTCTGCTAAAATGAGAGAAGAAAAAGAACCGATACAGGCTATGGTCTCGTACGGTCGACAGGATGCTGGAAAACAAAAGCAAATAAACTCTCTAACGTAGGAAGAAATATTTTATGATGTGTGTTTGACCGTCCAGATTCAGATATCTCAGATCTTACAATTGATTTTGTAAGAATTTGCATGTATTATATCATGATTTAGCCTAAAGTAAAATGTTTTACATCACATCTGATCATTTTGACTAAGAATGTAAAAGATGATCTCTCTTAATATCTATATTAATATTGATTTATACACTACCTATGAGCTCGTTGCTGTCAAGACATGTAGGTTTGACTCAGAAAATACATTTTTGGTGTAGTTTCCCACATTTTTCTTACATATTATACCATATTTTGACTTGGAAAGTAGAAAGAAATGTTGATATATTTCACACTTCCAACAAAAAAAACTACAAATTCTGACCCATAACATGTTTCTCATAATTTTGGCTTGCAGAGTAACATTTTGACTCGAATGAGATATTACGTCAATGTCAAACACAATACGTTTCTAACAATTTTAACTTAGAAAGGAAAAATTCATGACTTTGTGTCTGAATGTTTTATTTCTATAAAAGTTTTGACTCAGAATTTTGACATTAAAAGATAATCATGTCTCGTATTTACTGTTGTAAAAATAACACATTTTGAATTAGAAAGAATAAAATGTTTCTCATCACGTTTGACTTTAAATGAGAGAAGGAAAAACACGACGTAATGTTCCAGGATTAGGTTAACGAAAATGTTTGACTGAATCTCATAACTAACACCTAGAAAGTCAAATATTTGTATCGTCACTTTGACTTAGTAAAAGTTTAACTCATTATAGCTTCTAATTAATAATAACATTAATTTTGACTTACAAAATACCTATTAGAAAGTAGCTATGCCAAAAACTCATAGGTTTGACTTGTAAAGAACATTTTTGACTCAGTGTCTCTTAATTTTGAATTTGAAAAACGTACATATTATAAACTAATTTACATATTATCTCACAGTTTTGACTTGAAAGTAAAAAGTTTTGATTTATTTCGACCTTCAAAATACAAATTCGGACATATGTCTCATAAACCTGACTTGTAGAGCAACATTTTCCTTTCATATCTCCTAATATTGAATTGCAAACTAAACCTTCTGTGTTTTCTTTTTATAAACAGCTGTTATGTGAATCTGTGTGTGAGATACTCCATCTCGTTTTCCGACCCTAAAGTGACTTCCTGTTCTCGTTGTCACATGACTGAAGCGGCTCTTTGTACTCGGCTCCTTGAGAAAATTCCTTAATTACATATTTAAGGTGTAATAACACAGTTAGCCGCCCTGCGCTCTGCCCTGTGATGTAGTGAGGGCGGTGAAGCGCTCCATATTTCAGCGGCGGCGGCGGCGGCGGTGATAATGGCTTGTTAAGGTGGAGGAAGGAGGAGCTGCTGCTGCTGCGTCTCCTCTCTAATCACTCTGGAAGCTTTGATTAGCCGGAGCACAGAAATAATGGGTGGCATTTTCCGAGGCCTGTCGGGCGGCGGAGGGAAATGATTTAACGGCCTCTCTGCTCCTTCCTCCTCCTCCTCCTCCTCCTTTTTCTCATCCCAGTGGTTTTGATCTATTTTTTACTGCCTGTCTCAGTCATTTATCAAGAGCAGAATGGCTAGTAAAGTAATCTGACATTAGCACCCAGTGACTAATACCTCAGGAAAGGAAAAGAGAGAGAGAGAGAGGTTTGTCATTTGAATAAATCATGGAGCACGTCTCCATTAAAGACAGAAAAAAGACAGAGACATGTTGGAATTGGCCTCTGAACCTCAGCGCTGGTTTTCAAAGCGAACCTGGAGGACGAGACGATGAGAGCGAGTTAAACGGAGAGATGAAGGCTCCGACACATGAGGTTTTATTTCATGTTTTAAACTGAGACAGACTGAATGACGTCCTCCACTGACGATTTAGTTATTAATTACTGTTAACCAGATATATTTATGATACTTTGCATTTCTGGCATCATTTTTTTTTTGCATCGTATTTTATTTTGCACTATTTCCTACTTTGTCCTGCAGCCGCTGCAAATCTTCACTCTGGATGAATGAAGTTTATCTCACAACTGTGTTTCAATCATTAATATGATCAATAACACTGTAAAACATATCTAATATTAGAACTTAAGGTCTTTGCAATACGTTAAGCACAGAAACCTGATGTGTTTTATTATTCTCTTCGTTCCAAAAATTCACACAATGCCTATTTTTGGATGATGGCGTTTGCACGGACGGTGGCTCTGAGTGGTCAAAAAAACTCTCTTGGCTGTTGACGGATGCAGAAGAAAAACGCAGGAATCATACCTGTTTTTGAAAACTTAAATGATGGACAAGAGTTTCAAAGTCGGCGTGTTAAACGTGAAACACGAGGTGAGGTCGGATTTATTTTTCAAAGGGACTGTTTGTAACTTCTTACACGTATAAATCATTGCTGGTCGGTGTCCCATGTGCGCTCGCGTGTCTCCGCTGTTCAGACTCAGACTCCAACACAAACTACAGTGAAGCACCAAAACCTCTTGGTTGTATCTAGTGAAGTCTGTTAAACAGTGTTGGCCGCGGTCGGAGGACGCGGGGGAGACCGTAGCTTTGGTCTCCAGGGCCGGAGTCTCTGCTCCTCTGCTCCTCTGCCTGCCTTCACTCACACACCGCGCTCCTTCTCTCTCTCTCTCTCCACCTCTCCCGTGCATGCTGCTCACTCCTCACTGCAGAAGAGTTAGTTTAGCTCTGAGAATATCTAGTGAATGTTCAGTGGACGTTTGGTCAGAAATAACTGCTGCAGCTCCTCCAGACCAGCAGAGGTTTCCCGTGTCTTGTGAAGTGACGGGGCTCCGCAGAGAGAAACGTTATCGTCTCCGACCAAAACTCCGGTGTCTCCCCCGTTCCCTCCGGCCGCGGTCGGGAGGTTGAGGCGGGAAAAGCCAACACTAGGATCAGCATTGATTCATGGAGAGACCTTGACGCTGACTTTCGTTGACTTAACGGCCACAGGTGTTGATATTAACAAGGATTTCTGATTCTTACATGGAGTCCCTTTAAATGTGCTACAATTTTGGGCAAAAAATACAGATTCTCTTTGGGTTTAGTGTATTGTTCATATAAAACATCTTAAATCAAGGACCACTGACTAACTTCTGTTTTTATTCAAGATTATTTTGTTATAAATTACTTATTAAAGATGTTTAAAGACGTTCACGTGGGACACGAACAGCGGTCTCCTGGTTGAGAGTCTGGCTTGAGACTGAGTTGAGAGGATAACGTTTCTATTTGTACATAAATATAAAAGCTGTGATTGTGATGAAACGTCTCCAGAGTAAAGATAATGATATAAATCAGCCCGATGTTGTTTGTTGGTCGGTGTTGTTTGTTGGTGTTGTAGTGAGGTGAGCGGCCTCTAGGGGGCGCCGCGAGGGCTGCCGGTGTGATTTCATGCAGAGTAAATATACGAGAGAGAAACACACAAACAGAGATTTGAGGTTTTCATCTCTTCATCTTCGTCCTCGTGTGAACAAAGAAAGTAAAACCGAGTCGATGTGGTCAGATAATCCTGCAGCACCTCAGTCCACCTGCATCGATCTGTGTGTGTGTGTGTGTGTGTGTGTGTGTGTGTGTGTGTGTGTGTGTGTGTGTGTGTGCGCGCGTTGGGTCTCCAGGCTGCTGGAGATGGACCGTTCACCCCCCCACCAACCCCCACCCCCACGCCCCCACCCCGACCCCGAGACGGCCAATCAGCTGCAGGCCAGCGGTCAAACTCTGAGTCTGCATTATGCATGAAGCAGCGAGTCCTCGGAGGAGGCAGCAGAGTCCACTGCTCTCATAATGTTTACACATGCACTGTGTGTGTGTGTGTGTGTGTGTGTGTGTGTGTGTGTGTGTGTGTGTGCGCTGCTCGGGGGTCCAGACATGACCCTCACCGAGGGAAACCGTCCTCTTCCTCTTCCTCTCTCTCTCCAGCTCCTCGTCTTCACCGTCGTGACGAGCTGCATTCACAAAACATACAGAAATAATAATAATAATATAATATAATAATAATAATAATAACGAGTCGTTTTCATGTTTCTACAGTTGAGCTTCATCCAGTCAGCGGCCTCCACTCTCCGTCTGCAGCCCTGGCGGAGGCCCAGTTCACACCTGGTATCAACATGCGTGATCAGATCACCTCTGAGTCCAGGTGTGAACGCAGTCAAGACGCATTGAGATCTGATCCCTCAGACCACATTCAGAGGTGGTCTGAGCCACATATGACCACATTAAGCCCCGCCTATGTCCTCAGTGTGAACGGGAGAACGTTGGCTACTCATTCATGCACAAACGGCATCTTTTTCAACGACAACAGAAGAAGAAGAAGAGAAAGAGAATGAAACGTACAGAAGAAACACGCTGCCTGTTGTCCATTTGGGCTGAAGAGTCCGTACAAAAGAAACTCGATGATTCTTATCGCACCGGACGATTTATGAGGAGATTTCAGAGAAGATGGAGGTGAACGGTTAAAGTCGAGCTTAGCAGCAATGCCAACGAAAAATAAAACATCTGAAGAACGCTGTCAGGAAAGCCAAGGACTTAAACAGGAAGTCTAGCAGAGGGACTGCCCTTTATACGACCAATCGGACAGAGTGCTAGGAGACGATCGGACCGTAAACAGATCGGTGATAGACGGGTCAAACAAACACCAGACTCTCAACCGCTGTTCATGTCCCGTGTGAAACTAAAAGTAACGTTGACTTATTTTGTCCCGTCAGTCGCTGGTCAGTGAAGTTAACTCCAACCACGACCGTTTCCTAACTTCTTTTGAAAACAGAAGTTTATTTTGAAAGGACACTGGATGTAGCGAGCGTCTATTAAGACGCCGTCCCCGGTCCATCCAACAGTATCACTAGAGGGGAACCCTGATGTGGGTCGGTCTCTGATGTGACCAAGCGGCGGGATTTGACGAGCTGTTAGAGAGAGAGAGAGAGAGATTCCTCAGATCAGCGACTCCGTAAACATTTAAAAAACGTTTCCACAACATAAAGTTCAACAAGCCGTCTGCTCGTTAACCTCGACCGATCGATACGCCAATAAAACCAACGCTAACAAGACCCCCCCTTACCCACCCAATGAACCAAGACCCTCCACAAGACAAGACCAGATCCTCCACAGGACAAGACCAGATCCTCCAGCCTCCTTCTTAGAGTCCAACAGAGGCTGAGTGTTAATGTGTGCATTAGTGAGGAGGAGGAGGAGGAGGAGGATCCCCGGGGTCCAGCACTTCTGCACCTTAATTATGGCGAGGGGGGGGGGGGGGGCTAATGAACTGCAGGATTACAGAGGTGATAATCACTGTCGTGGTCGGTGCATTAAAAGTCTGTCTGTGTGTCATCAGACGGAGAGTCCACAGAAACACAGAAACACAGACGCAACACGCTGCTGCTGCACGACGCAAACATTCAATCACAACTTTATTATACAATTATTTTAATCAACTTTATTATTAAGTTCACCTGATTCTGTTTTATAAATCTCAATCACCATGTGTTATTCATCTCCTTTTTTTGAGCTGGCATCCATCATAGGTGAAATTAATAATAATAAAAAACTAATAAACAAACAAACAAATAAAGTGAACAAACAAAAAAGAACAAACCAGGTAGGTAAATTAAAGAAGAAGCGGACAAAGGGGTCGAACTGAGTTCTGTTTAGTGTACAGAGTTTCCTGGATTCAGCCAACCTACATTTATGTATGTAAAATGTTGTTATAATGATGATATTGTTAACAAGGAATTCAATGCTCTTCTCTCATGTTGGATCTCAGACAATCGTGCATGGATTTCCATAAATTATGAGTTGTGTCACAAACTAAGAACAAGTGTTCTGTTGTTTCTAAATTTGTGTTTTCCACCTCCGATTTAAATCTTGTTTTGGAAGAGTTGGAAATTTAAGGTATTTTCCTTCTAATAGTCGATATTTCAGTTTTTGTATAGTTTCTGGGATCGATGGTGATCCTTGTTAAACCAGGGTACATTGTTTTAACCAAATATTGTCTCAGACACGTAGTATTGCATCGTCTGCATAGAAAATTCAGATCATGTAGTTTTATATTTGGTCATTTGGGCGTTTGAGTTTTATTTATTTGGATTGTTTTTAATTAATTGAACAAGTGCCCTTCCTGTTGTGTGTTTTATATTTCCTCTCAGTGTCTCTACATGAAAGTGAGGCTGAGCTGCTCCTCTTCTTCCTCTTCTTCCTCCTCTTCTTCTTCTTCTTCTTCTTCTCTGTGTTTTCTTCGTCTCTCTGTCTGACGGGTCCCCTCTTCAGGGTCCTGACATTTCAGCTCTGTGTGCCTTTCAGCTCTCGTGATTTCCACACACAACTTCCCACGATGCCTCACTCCTTCCCTCCCCCTCCTCCCTCCCTCCCTCCCACCGGGGGGGAGGGACGCTCAGGTCTCATTTACCCATGATCCCTTGCATGGACAGCGTTGTGTTTCTGATGTCCAGAGGGGCCGAGTCCGATATATCATGTTTTAAGGTGACGCCTCCCATTCATCACCGACAGACACCCGGCCGCTTCATTAGCTGATATCAGACTGTAAGTAGGAAGCTAATTAAATCCACACACACACACTCCGTTATATAACACACACACACACACACACACACACACACACACACACACACACGACGGCGTGTTTAAAGAGCGTACCGACATGCTAATATTTGCATGTGTTTGACCCTCAGAGCTCGCAGCGCAGCAGCTTCTCTGTTTGAACGCATTAATTTAGCTTCTGAATAATAAAGCAGCGCCTCTTCTTCTTCTTCTTCTTCAGGTCTGACAGCGTGGAGTCTGATCTCAACACCACAGAAGAAGAAGCAGAGGAGGCTGAACTCAGGTGTTTTCTTCTGTCATGTTTCATGTTTGGAACCCGTCTCTCTCTGTAACAGATCTGATGTATCACATCAGAGTGAGTTTCCTCTTCCTCCGTGTTCATCCTCTTTAGTGTGATCTCCATTAGTTGTTGCCGTGGTAACAGCAGCTCTTCCTGGGGTCCATATCTGAAATGAAACACATATTAATGT
This sequence comes from Sebastiscus albofasciatus, assembly GCA_916701655.1. NCBI lineage: Eukaryota > Metazoa > Chordata > Actinopteri > Perciformes > Sebastidae > Sebastiscus > Sebastiscus albofasciatus. Next base: position 5,394 of record CAKAOI010046602.1, on the reverse strand, counting down.
ATTTAGATCCCCATTAGCTGCTGTAATAACAACAGTAGCTGCTACCATCATTCATCACCATCCATCCAGTGGTTGTTGAGACGTTTCAGTCCAAAGAGGACGGACGGAGAGACATTAACGTCCAGAGAGAGCTGCTAACAGGATTAAAAAGTGACTCAACATGTTTGACTCCTCCACCATCATGAAGACGTTTCCCCCCAAAACGTCGCCGGTGGAAACAGACGAACCCGCTGAGGAGCGCTTGAGCGTCGTTTAAGCGAAGAGCGTTAAAGTGGACGAGGAGCTGACGCAGGACGGAGGAAGGAAGTGGTGCCACGCTGAGGGCCGAGCTGGCGTTCCCCTCCAGATACTTCTCTGCTCCATTTACTTCGTTTACGGCTGCCGAGCTGCAGGTTTTACCCCGCCAACACTACCCAGAAGCCCCGGGGTCGGAGCTGCCTGGAGACGAGGAGGAGGAGGAGGAGGATCGTAAAGATGGAAACTTCTGGAAAAACCTCAACACCTGGGAGACACACATGAAGCTGCACACATGTTACCATCCAACAGACAGACATTAGCATCCATCTAGCTAATAGGCTAACAGGCTAACAGCTCACACACACACTCAGGCAGATACTGTATGTACATGTGACAGGTTTACACACACACACACACACACACACACACACACTCATGACATATTCAGCCTACATACACACACACACATACATTAAACATGCCCCCCCCAGCTCCACAGCGCCCCCCCTGGGTCTCTGCTCACAGCTGTGAGGCTCCAACAGCAGATTAATCATCTCTGTTCAACCACAGTGATGAATGAGCCGCCAACGCCACCACCACCACCACCACCACCGCCAACGCACGCTGCAGACCAACGGTCAGGAACCGGAACACACACATGCATACATATATACAGTATATACTGTATAACACATACACAGTTCATGTTCGTCAGGTTTTGGATGGACACTGAAAATATCTTCTTTCCTGGTTTACTTCAAGGCCTATGGAAAGGAGGCTGGGTCACGGTGGACATGGGTCTTGGGGTAAAACACATGCGCAGTGTAACTGAAGCTGCGGTCGTGCGTTGCGATTGCCTCATTTCCGGCGAGTGCTGGCAAGATTTTACTGTGCATGTGTTATACCCCCAAAGGTATGACGCGTTGATGACCCGTGACCCAGCCTCCTTTCTGTAGGCCTTGGTTTACTTGCTGGTTTACTTGCTGGTTTACTTCCGGGGTATGCGTCCCGTGACCGAGTCATGTGAGTCAGCGCCTGTGACTGCGCCTGCTATGGGCCCGATGGATGCAAAAGATCCGGGTACTTTATCACTCAGTAGTCGCCATGCACCATTGGGTTACTTCCATATGAACGACGCTGTATCCAGTTCTCTTTATACATCCATGGGTCCACTGAGCATGCTCAGTAGTGTTTCTCCTGCTGGCCTTTAAATCGTGATGACGTCACTGATGTTTAAATCTCAGTTTTACTATTATAAAACCTGCATGGATCCAACATCCGGGATAGAAAACGTAATAATGGACCTTGTTATCTGTTGGAGGCTTCCTGTCAACAGTTCTCCTGACATCTCTTTATAATGGAGCTCTATGGGGGAAATGATTTCTGGGCTGCAGTACCGCAAGTGACCACTGGAAAATTTGAAAGCGAGATTGAGCAACATCTCCGTCATGGATGTATTAAGAGTATTGGATACAGCGTTGGAGGCGGGGCCCCGTTCACTCCTTTGAAAGTGTCTCAGTGGAGCATGAAGTACCCAGATCTTCTGGTGATCTTCTGCATCCATTGAACCATCGGACAGGCGCAGTAGCGTTCCCTTTAACTCCTCCTCCAAGCTCTCGCTCACACCTCAGTCTGGGTCTCGTTCACATGAACGGAGGAAGGGAAATAACTCTGGATTCAGCTGTTAGTGCGTTTTACAACTTAGGACCTAATGATTTAAATAAGGACTATTAGAGTGTTCATACTGGGGAGTTGATTCATCTCAAAATAAATGATCCTCTGAGTTACAGACATCTCTTTCCAAATGGAAGTCTACGGGCCCGATGGCGTAACATGACGGACACGGAAGTTGTAGTACCGCCGTTTGACCACTACGAACATCAACGACCAGCGCTCTCATTGGAGGCTTGGAATAGGCTCGTTGGAGATGAGCAAGGCCTGCACAGAATTGATCACCGGCGATCACCGCGCAATGCATGCTGGTTAGATTTGTGTCCAACTTGATGCCGTCTTGCTCTGACGTCACGTACACGGTAACCTCACGAGATCGAGGCGGCCGCAGTTACTCTCCACCGACTGCAAGACCCAGGGCATGATGGGAAACGGCTGGCTGTCGCCTGATCAAAGAGCTGATTGGCTCTTAGTTTTTACAGCAAACACCACATGTTGTAGAAACTTTCTGTGTGATTGTAATATTTAACGCTAGACTGTAGCTAATAATAATAATAATATTAATGAAGGTTATTTATATAGTACTTATCAAAACGTTTGCTCATTATGTGCTTTACAAGGCAAACATAAAAATAATAAAGGATAGAATCCAACGGCAGATACACGCACATTTCCACATGTCAAGTATAAACCTGTTAACATCTTTCCACAGCTCACATGCAAGTTTACAGGACCAAAATAAGTGAGAGGAAAATTAGTTTAAAAATATAATTTACTATTAACTTTTGTGAGAAATGTTTCACTGCATCAATTTAAATGACACCTCTTTTACCTGATTTGTTAGAAGGAGCTTTTGTGGTAAGGAACAAACTTTCTTCCAGTCAACGTCACGAACAAAATTACTCAGATAAAATGTTGCTGCCGGAATAGATGTTTCTGCTGCTGGCCCGTACACTCTGAAAACCCGTTAGAGAAACAGATAATGTCTTGTACATTTTACGTTAAGTTTACGGACAGTTTCTTCCACCCTGAAACGTACATTTCTGTAGATCTACATTATATCCTCCGTACCTAGCCAAATAGAAGGCCCAACAACTTTACATTCTGGAGGAACAACCGACGCTAACGTGTTTGTACGTTTCCTATCAGTCTTTGTGGACCGCTTGAGACTAAAACTGGAGCTAATTCTACCTGACGTCCACTGAAGTCTAAAATATAAACATAGTTAAAACGTAAATTACGATCCAAAACTTGCGTTTGAGATTTAATTTGTTAACATAAGGCTTTTTTTCTGAAATATGTGCTGGACAGTGTTGTAGAACATGCAGTGACTTGGAGAGCTCCATGAATGAATACAGTACGGAGTTTTAATTGTGGATTATTACTATTATTTACAAATTACCACAGGTTTCTTAACCTTTCTCTGTTTAAAATAAATATAAATGATTAAAAGGCAAACTCTATGTAGAAAGAAAGATCTGACAGCAGCAGAAACGCAGCTGGTGTGAACACCCGACGCGTGAATTACGCAGCCACCACGCCACGCGCTCCTGACGTTCCCTGTGTGTCCCGGGCGTAAGAGAATTATTTAAACAGCGTTTGTAGAGAAATGATTCTGTCCCAACTCACTGATCACTATACACAGTTTCCACTGTGTTAGTGACCGTTCTAATATTTGTATAACAGTATTTAACATTTCTCAGGTACTAGATGTACTAGGATCAGCTCTCTGACCTCATTATGTTTATTCTCCCTGAAATCATTTTCCATACAGTTTACTAATAGTTTCTTGTTTTTTATCCTTCTTAAGAAGTATATATTTTATTAGTTGAAGTATTATTCTTTATGTTAATAACTTATATCAAAGAAGCGTCGTTGATATTTTAGTGAACTCCTTCATAGAGTCGATGAATCCTGATGAGAACTGTAGAGAGTCAGTATCTTCCTGTCTGACTGGATGTAACAACACTGATCAGCAGCAGAGATTCTCTCCAGATGGATTTTCTGACTCTCTGATCCGTGGCGGCGCTCCGTCGTGCCGCCGCCTGCTGTGTGGTCCGGCCCGTCGGGGCCCGCCGCCGCCCCTCCGCGGGCCGTTTATGTTAATCACGTCATAATGTTATTTAGATCAATCGATCGGCCGCTCGCCGGGCGCTGCCAGTCTGAGGTCAGGAGCCGTGGGGGTGACGGGTTACATTTGCACAACACGGTGGCGCCGGGGCGTCCCGTCGGACCGGGAGGCGACCTCTCGTCGCGGCAGGCGGGCGGGCGGCGTCCTCCTCACGCCTGCGGCCCCACGCCGAGCCTCAGAGCTCTGGCCTTTTCCCCTCGCCAGCCTGTCAGACGGCAGCAGACTGACAGCGAGTCCCAAACCCCCCCGGCTGCCTCCAGACATCAGTCCGTCCTCGTCCTGCTGCTGTCAGACGCTCAGATATCACTCCGACTTTTCTCCAAACCCCAGCTCGCCATCACGCCATCACCCCAGCTCGCCATCACGCCATCACGCCCTTAACAACCTGCCGTAGTTAAACTGAGACTCAAACACTGACCTTTACTGTAAAAATACCACCGAATACGGTAAATAACTACAAATGTTTAATCACGAGAGGACAGAGACACGAGAGGACAGAGACAACCTTTAACACAAGAGGACAGAGACAACCTTTAACACGAGAGGACAGAGACAACCTTTAACACGAGAGGACAGAGACAACCTTTAACACGAGAGGACAGAGACAATCTTTAACACGAGAGGACAGAGACAATCTTTAACACGAGAGGACAGAGACAATCTTTAACACGAGAGGACAAAGACATAGAGACAAAATGTACTCTAGTGTGTCCACATAGAGACAAAAATGGACTTCTATGTCCAAGATGTAATTGTAGAGACATTGAGAATAATCAGGTGTCCATGCAGAGACAATATTGGACTCGAGATGTCCATATCAACAATTAACTTGTAGATGTCCAATGTACTGTCAGGTGTCCACATAGAGACGGACTGGACTGTCAGGTGTCCTCATAGAGACGGACTGGACTGTCAGGTGTCCTCATAGAGACAAAAATAGGCTCTCAGGTCCCAGATATCAATGTAGAGACAGTGATAATACTCAGGTGTCCATGCAGAGACAATATTGGACTCAAGGTGTCCGTATGGAATCAATAATTAATTTGTAGATGTCCAATGGACTCCCACGTGTCCACATAGAGACAATGAGACACTAGTGGACTCTCAGGTGTCCTCGTGGAGACTGAATGGTCTCTCAGGTGTCCTCATAGAGACAGAATGGACTCTCAGGTGTCCTCATGGAGACAGAATGGACTCTCAGGTGTCTATAGAGACAGAATGGACTCTCAGGTGTCCTCATAGAGACAGAATGGACTCTCAGGTGTCCTCATGGAGACAGAATGGACTCTCAGGTGTCTATAGAGACAGAATGGACTCTCAGGTGTCCTCATAGAGACAGAATGGACTCTCAGGTG
>CAKAOI010046601.1:2162-13090 GCA_916701655.1 Sebastiscus albofasciatus | reverse complement strand
GAGCTTTTACCACAGCGGTGTTTCAGTGATGTGAGTAAAGTGGAAATCCAACACCAAGGTCAACAGATTAGATGACAGTCCAGCTACAGATTTTTCCCCCTTCGTAGTTTCTTTGGCTTGTAAGTTGTGGTTCTTAAGCGTCTTTGAGTTCTTTAAAAGTGCTATATAAGTTGAATTTATTATTATTATTCTCACGCACTCTCTGGAAAACCAGATGTTTTTTTCATACAGCTTTCCAGTCCCCACAACAGCTGGCAGCTGAACTTTAGTTCATGAAAGAAGTTGGATAGGACAGCAATGGGGACATTTTCTAGTATGATTATACCGACTATAGAGCTCAATTAGTCAATCAACTCTGACTCCATGGTTAATTAGTTAATAGGAAAAAATAACAGATGGACTAATCGATAATGAAAATGATTGTTAGTTTCAGCCAAAATGTAGGTTTTCTTTGGAGGCAGCTTTAATATTGCTAGTAGTAATAAGATAGAAGTTGTTGTTGATGAAGCTGAGTCTCTGAGGCCGGTTGTTGGAGTCTACGGTACGTTGGCCCAACAACCACTCCTGCATTCTGGTCCAGCTTCTCAGTGAGTTGATCCGGTCGTGTGTAACACCAGTTTTGTTTGTCCCGTTCAGCGGAAGCACTTATTCGAGCCCCGATTCCTTCGGATCTGGGGAAGCTTCTTGGTGTCAAGGTAAGCAGATACCTCTGATTTCAGTTTCCAGTCATGTTGTGCAACTTTCCTGCAGGAAAGAGAGTGACTAGATCTAGTGATGAAACAATTTGATGATAAATCGATTAGTCAACAGTAAATTAATCTGCAACTCTTTTGAGGATTCCTTCATTGAGTAAATGATTATAGTGATGATAGTAAAATAAATATCTTTGGTTTTGGACTGTTGGTCGGATACAACAAGCCATTTGAAACTACAAAATCATAAGAATTTTCACTATTTTGACATTTTATATTTGTCTATATACAATCATATTGTGAAAATATATTTGACCCTTATTTTTCAGAATGTATGTTTAAAATCTATATTTTTTAGGGCTGTCAGAGTCAACGTGATGACGCATTAACGCAATGACGCAACTTGTGATTTTGAGGTTATAGCGGGCTCAACCATGTCATACTAGCATGTCGCTAAGGAGGCTAAATAACGCTCCAAACTTGAGCTAAATTCTGGCGAGGAAAAACTGGCGTGGCCATTTTCAAAGGGGTCCCTTGACCTCTGACCTCCAGATATGTGAATGAAAATGGGTTCTCTGGGTACCCACGAGTCTCCCGATCACGATTAAATATTTTAATCAATTGACAGCCCTAATTTTTTTGCATTTGTTTTGATCTGTAGTTAACATTTGTATTTATTTGTTAGTTTATTTAACTGGGATAATCAAGATAACCATTGTTAGACTGGATTACAGGGACTGCACACAGCTGGAGATAATGGGAATAAACAGATTCAGGATGAAAACATCAATGATTTAGTCCTCTAAAGTTTACTCTTAAAATGTTGATGTTGATGCTTGATAGTAAACTTTATTTTCCAAACATTTTTCTCTATATTATTTAATTTATATTTGTTCTTACAAATTTTAGGGATTATTGACAATAATGATAATTGGGAAAATAAAGGAATATCGGCTGATAAATTAATATCTGTTTTCACTCTTAATTATTATTATTTTGACCTCAGACAGGCTCTACTAAACCTACCAACAGTTTATTTCAAAAGTTTGACCAAACTGATTAGACTAAAAAGAAATCTACGTTTCACATCTCTGTAAATGTCTCTGGTGGTGTCGTTGTCTCATTTCCAGTCTCAGACCCAACGTAAGGCAGAGGCCTTCACCCAGGCGTTCCTGAAGAACAGCATTCAGCAGCAAGCGCGTGACGAAGACGGTCTGAAGAACATATTGAGTTACAAGGCTCTGATTCTGGGCTACGCCAGGCCCAAGAAGGACAAGTCCAAGAGGACCAGCAAGAAAGCCAAAGGACTGAACGCTCGGCAGAAGAGGGCGATGAAGGTCTTCCAGATCAAGCCTGAGCACCAGAGGTTGGTGAGGGAGGAATCTGAAGGATGGGACGGTCATTGAAATGTGTTTGGAACATTCATGGTCATCATGACTGCATCCAAGTATTCTTGTGATACATTTCCCATTAGCCAGTTGTTTACGTCTTCATCATCATCATCACTGTAGGTACGAGCTGTTCCTGCCTCTGCATGAACTCTGGAGACAGTACGTCATTGACCTGTGCGGTGGACTGAACCCAACGAGGTAAATCAGTTTGGAGCTCCACAGATGTGAACCCCTGACGTTCCTCATTAACTGCTTCACAAGTCTTTTTTTATGTTTTTACAGCAGTCCACAGTTTGTGCAACAGAAGCTTCTGAAGGCAGACTTCCATGGTGCCATCATCTCAGGTAGATTTTTAGTTTTCTCTAAAATTAACATCAAGATGACTTTAATCAGTATCCTTGTCAATATTGCAATACCGCACTATTGAGAAGCCAACTGCAGGGGATGGCAAGCAGCCGCCACAACCGCTATGTTTACGTTTTTCCTTTTTTGACTTCTATTTACACTATGCTACAAACGGCAGCAGCGTGACGAGGTGCGGAGCGTCTATTGCTGTTTTTTTTCTGGTCGGCGAGAGTTGAAAAACGTTCAACTTTTGATAAAACGCTGCGCTCGGCGCCGTCCAATTACAATGAAGAAGGGGCGGGACAAATACCACAACGACCAACCGTCACAGTCCACATGTAGGCTACAAGTGCTGAACAACAACAATGGAGGATAAATGATTACACATAGACCCGCGGGTCCGTCCTCTCTCCCTATACGTGCTTCAGCCGTCCCTTCATCCAGAGCAAGTCCTCTACCTTATGCCGACATTTTTACTTCTGAGGATATTCCGTATCTTAGCAACCGGACGCAACCAAAGTATCTCAGCTGAAAAAAACACTTTGCCTCATTGCCATTGTTCTGCATTTAACAATAAACAAGTATTTAATTAAAAAAATATTGTTTTTAAACTGTCATCTTTGTTATTTAAAAAGCAACAATATACCTAATAATACTAATAATAATAATAATAATAATAATAATAATAAAGCTTATTTATATAGCACAAAAATCTGGATAAATTAAGTAATTTGCACAAAAAAACCCCCAAAAAATCTGCAATGTCATCGCATATCCCGCTGCTGAGCCAATCATTGTTACCGCAGGGGAAATCCTTTCACCGTGACAGCCCTGTCGCTGTCCAGTGTTTGGAGATATGGAAAGATTGTGACCTTTAGTACAGCCTGAATGTGTTATGTGACCTGATCTTATCATATTGATCGATGTCACCTGAGCTTTTATCGTGAAACCATACGAGTACGTGCTGTCTACCTGATGATCAGCCTACTTTTTTTTTAACAACATTGATGTGAGCTGATTGTGGCTTAACTCCTGACTGCTTAACGCCTTATATCATCTGGATGCATTTCTCTGATCACGAACTCAGCTGTGACAGCGTTGTACTAATAGTTTGTTTCTTTTCTCTCTCTCTCACAGTGGTCCGGTCTAAATGCCCGTCATATGTGGGGACTACAGGGATTCTAGTCCAAGAGTTCAAACATGTCTTCAAAATCATCACCAAAGAAGACAAACTGAAAGGTTAGACAGCTCGACGTGTGTGTGTGTGTGTGTGTGTGTGTGTGTGTGTGTGTGTGTGTGTGTGTGTGTGTGTGTGTGTGTGTGTGTGTGTGTGTGTGTGCGTGCGTGTGTGTGCGTGCGACACAGTACATTTAATAACATGAGACAAGTAATTTCTTCTCTGCTACGATCGCCAACACTCGCCACTCGGATCCCCTACTTCCTTCTGGCCCAACATCTAAGGAAGAGACTCTAAAAACATATAACTGCACCTTTTATTTCCGTTTACAATCATTTGCATAATGTGTGTGGGGATAAAAGATGAAATTTAAAACCTATTGTTGCTGCGCCAAAAAGCAGTGCAAACAAAAACAGTGGAATTTTGACTTGTCATTGCTGGAAAGGCACCGCTGTAAACTGATAGCATCGAAAACAACCGCATTCCGTTCAGGTGAGCTCGGTCCTGGCTCCAGGTATTATGTGGGCTGGCTCACTTGTTTGACACTTGTTGGAACTGAGCCATCGTCAGCAACATGTGTTTTTTCTGCTAGGTTACGTCTACAATCTGTCAAACTGTCTGCCGTGGAAAGATTCTATTCATTGCATTGATTGATCATTGATAACACGCATTTAACGCACTGTAATACAGTATGATTCAATATATTATGATTTCAGCAATATCGGCACCAGTGTACTGCAAGCCCGGCGGCTCGTCGGGCCTCAGTTGACTCACCGCCAGGCCTGAGCATCGGGGGAATGATGCATTTGTTTTTTTTTAAACTAAAATGTGTTATACAAGTAGTAAACTCCTTTAAAGCTGGAGTAGGGCAGGTTTAACGGTCACTATATCCTGACAGTAGTGCATGAGACAGGTAATCTGAAAAAAATCCCGTGCCTCGGTGTCCTCCGGTGTCCTCCGGTGTCCTCCGGTGTCCTCCGGTGTCCTCCGGTGCTCCTAATGGCATCTGCAGTATTTCACGGACCGGATGAAAACAACCAATCAGAGCCCAGCTGGAGCCTTGCCGTCTTTTAGCACATATTTAGCCTACAACAGCAGGCTTTTTTCTTTTACAAATCTTCTTCATAGCTGAGATCCAGGTTGCTCGACAGTCAGCTAGAGTTCACTCACAACTGACAACAACAGCATGTTAGACTGTTATTATTGACTCTGAATGAATCACATTACATTTACTTTACGAGGCAGGCTACTCCTCCCAAAACACATGTAGGCCTAGAACTCCTTTTCAATTTGGAGCCAATAAACACATGTTTTTAAAAAAATACTTTTTCTTTCTTTAGATATGTCCCCTTTCTACGGCGGAGTATTAGGGCCAGGAGTTATTTCCTCCTCCACAAAAGAGTTAATTTCCATCAGGTCTGTGTGGTTCTTTCTTCAGGATAAACGCAGTTTGTTGCACAATCTTTTCAAGGTCCTGATACTGATGATAATGTGGTGCCAAAAGCTGAAGTATTTCGTTATCTGTGGAACCGATACTAAAGTATAACTTCACAAGATGCTCCAAGTTCCTCATCTTCACACAGGCTGCTCTAGTTCCCCTCTAAAATAATGCCTAAAATTACTACTTTATAATATTATGACTTTATTTTTCCTCAGTGTGGCCCTAATACTCCGTTGTACCTTACATTGCCAATAGAAAGAAAAGAGGTAGAATCATGTTTTGAGTGGAGTATCCCTTAATAATCCAGTGATATAATACCGTCACCGCAAAAACCAAAAGAAATACCGTGATATACATTTTGTGTCGTATCGCCCACCCCAACTTGGACGGTGTCTGTCTGAGCACTGGTTTGATGGCCATGTTAATGATTCAGGATTAATGTTTGTTTGTTTCCCTCCCCCTCCACTTTGTTGTGTGACAGTGATCCCTAAAAGAAACAGCGTGTTTGCAGTGGAGATCAACGGCTTCGTCTCCCACATCTACGGCAGCAAGTTTGAGCAGCGAGCCAGCGAACGCTCCGCCAAGAAGTTTAAAGTGAAAGGAACCATCGACTTGTGATGCGTCTACTACAGGAGGCAGTGATGCACTTCTACGCCCTCTATTGACAGTCGGAAGGAACTTTAACAGCAATGGTCAATGTGTAGCGGATGCATTGTGGACATTTACTGTATATGATACTTTAAAACAACATCTGGAAAATGATATTTCCGTTTTTGGTTCCGTTTACACCTCGCTGAATATCGACTTTACACACTCAGGATTAGTTTACTTGTTATGGGGAGTTCTAAACAGCCAGCGATAATAACGCGTTAATGCAAATTTTCTTTTAACGCCACTAATTTATTTAACCCATTTACGCAACTTGTGATTTTTGGGTTGTAGCGGGTTCAGTTTTAAAGCTGGAGTGAAGCTTGTCGTGAAGGAGGCTAAATAACGCTCCAAACTTACGTTACATTTTGGCAAAGAGAAACTGGCATGGTCATTTTCAAAGGGGTCCCTTGACCTCTGACCTCCAGATATGTGAATGAAAATGGGTTCTATGGGTACCCACGAGTCTCCCCTTTACAGACATGCTGTTGTTGCCTGTTGGGCTTGTGTTTGCGATGTTATGAGCATATTGTTTTATGCTAAATACAGTACCTGTGAGGGTTTCTTGACAATATTTGTCATTGTTTGTGTTGTTATTTGATTTCCAATAATAAATATATACATACATTTGCATAAAGCAGCATGTTTGTCCACTCCCATGTTGATAAGAGTATTAAATACTTGATAAATCTCCCTTTAAGGTTCATTTTGAACAGATAAAAAATGTGAGATTAATCGATATTATCTATTTTAATTGACAGCCTTACTATTAACCTAAATATTGAATAAGTTACTTGATCCAAATACTGGATGTCCTGGTTCAAAACCATTAAGTTGGTAAGATTCAATTATTATTATTATTATTATTATTATTATTAGGCTATGTGATATGAATGAAAGTGTAACTGGAGAAATTACCTCCTGTAATTGATGTGAGGCGATCAATTAGAGAGAGCACTTTAACCAGACGACAGAGACATTTAATCTGGAGGTTAAACTGTTGCTTGAGTACAAAACAGCAGTAAACCAGTACGAGTCTTAAGCTCTCTGTGGTTTTGGTCTTATTCCAACACAGTCTCACGAAGACTGAACAAAGTCTGGTGTTTCTCGATCCACCCCGACCTCCTCCCTACGCGGCGTAGATTCTCTATACTTTCCAATTCACAATATGAATTGATTTCGTGCTGACCATCACAGAAAGGAATGTGATATTCGTGTCTACGTACACGAATCAATACATTAAATTTTGTGACTATTACATGAACTGCTGTGCGACTGGGCTGCTTACTCAGAGGTCTGCTCATAGTGGAGTGGAGAAATAGAACAGGAGGTCTTTATTTAGCCCTCGTTAATGGGAGTCATTGAACTGTAAAATGAGCTCATGTAAGCAGCCAGATGGAGAAAATGTCTGCTGTTCGACAGCAGGATTTAGTTTGTTTAGCTCATTTAGTTTTATTAACTCATGTTTATTGTACAGTAGAGGACAGAGCAAACATTTGTGTAACCAACCACACAAATGTTTCTCTCTACGTCCTTTTTTGTAACAGGAAATGTGAAACACGGTGGGCTGTAAGCTGTTTTGGAGGGAATACAATACAACACTTTGTGTGTGTGTGTATTTAACCTGAACTCCTTCACCTGCTCTGGTGGATGTCCAAGCACCTGGGTGCCGGTTTGCCTCTCACACACCTGGCCTTGTTCGAGAACTGGCCCAACCTCGTATTGGCATTGCTGACCTAGAACACTCTGTGCTTTGGCATTGCAGAATTATAGTAGACTCAAAAACTTCTACTGTACCAACAACAGTGCACTATTTTAAGACAACTGTGCCGGTTCAATAGAGGTTCAACTCGGATCAGATCACGATTAAGCCTGCAGAATCCAGACTTTCAGGTTTGCATCGGGTACATTGTGTGAAGCCAGAGTTGAATGCGTGTCAGTGTTTTATAAGTGTACTGTAAAGTGCTCATTAATGAGGACACATGGTTAAATAAGGTCTTTAAATCTCACACATTTTAAGATGCATCTCAGGAAGCCCCCTTTGCAAAGATAGGATTAACTTTCATTTGTCCCTGAAAGCATTGGCTTTCAAAGTGGCAGCAAAAAAGGACTTATTTTCACTATAATTACATCCATAAGTAACACAATGACAGAATATATAATAATAATAATAAACTTTATTTGTAGAGCACCTTTCATACAGTAGTTGCAGCCCAAAGTGCTTAACAGGAGTAAAAAATAGACATAAAATGAGCATAAAATAATAAAATAGTATACAATAGCAATGCAGAAAGTAAGAAAAAAAAAAGGTAATAATATAAATATTATATTATAAATCATACACATCAATAAAAATAGCGCCAATTTAACACACACTCTCAATGTGAGCGTAAAAGTGGCAGAATGCATCAATAAAATCGCTCTCATTTAATACACAATAGTCACATTGCGAGCATAAAGTGGCTGAATGCATGATGTATGACTATTTTGGTCATTGGGTTTAATACGCGTTCTGTAATAAACCATCTAAAATCATATCAGATGGGGGACCCCGGAACAAAATCGTACATCAAATGGGGGTCTGTTGTCTACTTTGTGTTAGTTTCGGGGTCCTTGATGTGTAAAAGTTTGCTCTAATGGCGGAAACTGTCTCAGTGAGTAAAGTAATGGAACTATTGAGGACGTTATCTTAACATAATCAAACAAGGAAGTCACACTGACATTAAAGCCTCTTTTTGCAAGTGATACCCAGCCCAGATATAACAAGATGCTGAATCACGGCAGCAACAATAGGTTACGACACGATACGTTACATCATACAGAGCATTAACATTAGGCTGTAGTTTAAACACCTGTAAGGTGGCTCACACGCTATATGTCCTTTTCACAGCAGATCTTTTGACATGTCACAGTAGGAAAAACAGAGGTGGGGATAATAAAACAAAAGATGACTGAATACCGTTTAGCTGCTTCAGTTTCAGGGCCCTGCATGCCGGCTCACCGTCATGACTGTCAGGACACTTAAAGCTGCAGCGGATAGAAACGGAGCAAATATGATTAAAAAAAACAAACTGTCTCTATATCCTGACAGTAGTCTCAGTGCATGAGACAGGTAATCTGAAAAAAATATATCATGTGCATCAGGGTCCTCCGGTTTTCCTAACGGCATCTGCATGATTTCACAGACTTGCTTGGTATTTCCTCAACGGATCTCAACATGGCTGCCGGGTCACAAACTTTCTCATTTTACAGCTAAACAGTACACTACAAGATGTCTCTGAAAACATCTGAGGAGAGAAATAGGCATTACAGTAACATAATACTGATTAATATTTGATCAGCGTTGCCTAGTTTGACAGTTTGATTGGAGTTTTCGAGTGATTTACAGCTGCCTCCGTTGAACGAACAGGAAATAGGAACGCTCTCTCTCTGAAATGACCTGTGATTGGCCAAAGTCTTGTCACAAGCTAGAGTTTTTAAAGCCTGTAAACAGAGCCATGAGGAGGTCTCAGAACACTTGAATTACAATATACTGAAAGGTAGTGATAGATTTTTTGCCAATGATGCCAAAAACATTCTGCCTACTGCAGGTTTAAATAGAATTGAGCCATCGTTAAAGGTGTTAAATTACCTCCGCAGGGCTCTCAACATGGCGACGGCTGAGCCGGCTGCTTGCATAAAGCAGCCGGCTCAGCCGTCAGCCGCTAACAGCGCTAACAACGACAAAAGACGAGCTAACAGTGTTAACCTGGGGGAAACAGAAGGGTGTGTGCTACGCTTCCGTGACGACGCCATCGGTTGGAACGGCGCTATCAGCTGTAACAGCGTAGAGCAGAGCGGCGGCCGTGAGCTTGCCGGTGGGGCTGCCTCACATGCACTAAAAGGCGAGTGTGACTGGCTGGCCATGTCAACAAAGCATGGAGACGCTCGGATTACATTAGGTGGATTTAAGGAAATCTGTAGTTTAGGGCTGGGAATGACGTCACACCCAGGTGGACCACGTTTTGGTACAACAAGTCGGAAAATGTAATGGGGTTTAGCTCTAGCCAGGTTAGCCATTACAACACTAGTTGATAACAATGCATTACGCCTACAAACACCGTAGCAACATGTCCACAGAGAGAAGAATTTCATCAGACACAAATAAGACAGAAGTGCTAATAAACATTATATTACTACAGCGTTTACTGTAGATTTGGAGGTCAGTGTTGGTGAGGTTCGTCCGATTTTCCGAGTCGGAAATCCTCCTTCAGGTGCCATTCCAGTTGAAACTTGGAACGCATACTCCGCTATATCTTTACATAGCTAATAGTTATGGGCTGCTATGTTAAAGCTCTGGATATCATATAGAGAACCTTTAACGTTATCAGTAACACCTGTGCTTTTCCCTTTATGACAAGTTTTCTGAGGATTAAAAACTGATCAGCTGTGAGATGCAATCTGTTGAATTATTCTTAATGGGTAAGAATTAGCTTGTTAGTGCGTGTTCGTCACTTAAACTACTGTACCTCCCTACTGTAACGGCCTGGATGTGGTGTGGGTGTGATGACTGAACGTATCCACCTGTTTGTGTTTGAGTCACAACGCCTGCTTCTAGAACAATTTAATGAATGTTCATCAAAACGTTCATGCGCAGATGAGTAATGACAGAGAGAGGCTTTAATTTATCAATTACAATGCCCACGTCTGTTTGGTAAAATAATGAGTGAACTGTTCGTCATAACGGTGTTTGTTTTTTTAAATTTGTGAACGGATATAATTAATGAAACGTTATCTAAAAGTTTTCTGAATCTGCTCTTCTGATCAATAGAATATGATTTTACATGGCAAACATTTCCAGATGAATTGAATGTTCAGGTGAAGGCTGTGATAAATAATAAAAATAATCATTTAATTAGTAATAACTTTCCACTTCAACAACTACTTGAACTACTACTACTACTACTACAGCTTTTTTACTGTTGGATTTGGAGGTTGGGGTTGGTGAGGTTCGTCCAAGCCCCCAAGAAGAGCGTCTGGCTTTGATGCCAAGTTGCATAGTGGCTAAACGGTGGAACTACAACTTCTGTGTCCGTCATGTGATGCCATTGGGCCCAAAAATACTTTTTCTCATAGACTTACATTGGGAAAGAGACATCTGTAACAATGGATATGGATGGCCCAATGGATACGGAAGATCGCAGAAAGCTCCGAGTACTTTATCACTTTACAGTCGAGCCATTTTGGCTTCATGC
>CAKAOI010046600.1:42016-65436 GCA_916701655.1 Sebastiscus albofasciatus | reverse complement strand
TAGATTTGTGACCTCACAAAATGGACAGAAATCCAAACGGCTTGTTTCAAACGCACAATTTCTGAATACGGGCTGTGTGTATTTCTCCATATATTGAGCGTTTTGATAGTTTAACAGTATTTATAAAGCACTTAAACCTGCTTTATAACATAAAAGACATGGAAATCTCACTGTTTACAATATGGGACCTTTAAAGAGCGTCCTGTTTCTCAGCTGCTGTGTGTGTGTCTGTTCTCAGGTGGAGCTGTACGCCGTCATCACGGCCCATGGATACGATGACAACAAGTGTGGAGAATTTTGCGTCACCTCCCACCACTTCTTGATCAACGGCGTTTTCAACAACACACTCACGTTCGATTCTGCAGGTGAGAAATGCATGAAGGAACATTTACCGGAGGTAGTTGACGAAACGATTCCTACTTCAAGGTCCATTTCTAGTAGCTGTTGTGGAGCTTCTGATCACATCCCACCATCTTCATCATCAGGATCACCTCTGGGCTGCACTCTGCGGGTGAAAGAGGGCGCGGTACCAAACGAACACGGCACGTGGCTGTACGGGCGAGCAGGCTGGTGTGATGGACTACAGGTCGACCCCTGGAGGACCGATATCACCAAACAGGTACGGCCCTACGACCCCAAACATTATCATTTGATCCTAATTACATTATCGATCTCAAACATTTTCATTTTGTCTACAATAGTTGTTGTTTAATTACTTTGCACGGCAGCTGGATTCTCACAATATCACACAAAATCCATCTTGTCAGGCTTCAAGTAATTGCGTTTATATCCGATCAGCGTAATGTGAGGAGCTATTGGCGACAACGGGCGCGGTTTAGGTGTGTGAGACGCGACACGGAGTGGTGACTGTTCTAAACAAGTCTTTTGCAGGTCTTTTGCAGATCACAACCATCTGAGTGATGTGTGATTATGGTTACAATGTCATCATCGTTTGCCCGATAAAGATATCCGTGAGATGGAGATGCTTCTTTGATTTTGTGGATTTCTTTCTGCTTCTGTTCTTCCAGCTGAACATGAGCGCGTTTCAATCCAACACCGTCATCTACTACGGCTTGTTCGAAGGGAAGGATCCAAATCCATCTAGGGACCCCGGATACATCATCATGTCTTCTTTTCTTGTCTTTTACAAATGATGCCGCCCTGTAAAACTGGACATTTTGAATTAATGATTGTGTTTCTGTGAATGTACAATCAAAGTCAAAGATTAAATTTTTATTTTTCCTACTGCTTTCACAGACTGTTTCCATCACTCTTGCTCCTGTTTCATTAACCTGCACAGACAGGAGGTAACCTTTCGGCTTGTAAATGATAAAAAACAGCACAAATGTAACATATCACCTGCCACGCTCGCCCAGCACGACCATCCATTTGCATTTCTCTCAAGATGTTAACCCCAAAGTCAACAAGAAGAAGCCTTGCTGCTAGAGAGGCTCTCCATTGGCTTTTTACGCCTCAAGCTGAAGATGCGTTGTTCTGCGAGCAGCAGCATCTCCTCGCTAATTACATGTAATCATGTCCAACTTGAAACTTTGAAGTGAACAAAGTGTTTCTCAGTGACTCATCTTCCTGTTGTGCTTCTAATGGGAGGTGATTTCTCTTTACATCAACAGCAGAAGACGTGCTTCTTACAGCTGTTTTGTTCTTTTCTTTTATTAGACAGTTGTGTAGTGAGGATGGGCCGGCTGCCAACTTGCTGTTGCAAGCGTAGCTACAATAGCAGCTATTTATTACCGGCCGCAACAGCATTGTGTGGCTGGTATTGTTTTCATCTTGTTAGTCGTTCAAAGATGGGTGTAGTCTGAGTAAGAGCGCCGGTAGTAGCGAGGTAGGAAGTGTGGAAGGGGCCATTGTCGAATGATTACTTCACACCTCGAAAAATGCCCAAGCGTCAGGAAAAGAAATACTGAATTTGTCAGAAGAAAGAAGCCTTTTAAGTATGTATGATTGTTAAAAATTAATAAGATACATATTACAGACAGAATTGTATTTAACGTCATTAAAAATAACAGGAAAACTCATCTCAGATACAATATCCCCATCTGCTCAAAATTCATCCAAATCGCTCCTTTTACACAAACTTCCTGCAGTTATTGCGTTTACTATTCTGGTTAATTGTACGGCTTATAAGTTGTTCTGCACTGTTATTGTTATGCATTGAATACAATATTGAATATCCATAAAATGTCAGTTAGTCAGGGGTCGTCAGTTTACGCAATGATAGAAAAGGGGTCTCTTAAGAAAAAAGTTTGGGAACCACTGATTTAGCTGATTGACGCTTTGGTCCAAAGCGACTTAAAATAATGGCATTCAATGTCCAGCGCATGAAATTATCAGTTTATTTGCTTTGGTTTTTCCTTTAATGACATTTCACAGTATTAAAAAACATAAACATAAAAAAACTTTAAGTAAACAGACATTAAGTAAAAAAAAAAAAATACATCATTACTTCATACAAAAGGGTTACTTTTTCTGAATAGAAAGGTTAGTGGTTACAAAGTTTTGTTTTATTTTTAACAGAACTGTTCCACAGTGTGTAAGTAACATCAGGCATAACAATCTCTGCATTAGCTTAGCTTTGGTTTACACAATTAATACACAAATCCCTCTGGCCAACAAAATAAACAAAACATTTAATAGTACTTAGCCTAGTGAACGATTTTAAACTTTTACTCCATTTTAGGCCAGTTTTGGTTTAATGATGCCTCTGTTTATTATCCCTATCCGTGTAGAAGTAGCTACAAGTACAATACTAAGGCGCTGAAGTTGTGAAGTGAACCTCGTGGTAAAGTCACAGCGAAATGTTTTATTCGTGACTGCAGGTCCGTGTTAGACCTTGACGCAGGTTTCTCTGCAGCTCTTCTCAGTCTGAAACTGGTTGGTGTTTCCTAGACAGCCGCCGAACCAGAACTGAGCGCAGGAATTAGCTATGGCGTCGTAGTACCACTTCACCACGTAGTCCCGGCACGGTCCTGGATCCAGCATGTGGCTGCAGGGCTCCGCTGGAGACAACAAAAAACAAGAAGGGTCAAATTTTAGCCTGCTAACATGTGATAATTAGCACTAAATACAAAGTAGAGCTAAGAACGATGGAAATGTCATTAGTTTTGCAGGTATAAAATTCCAATTTTTGATCTGATGATGACACTACAGGAAAAGTCAGAGGTCCACCAAAGTTATTACAGTTCATCGTGAGGGGAACATGAATGGGCGTACCAAATTTCATGGCAATCCATCAAATAGTTATTGAGATATTTCATTTAAAACCACAAATGTGAATCTCACGGTGGTGCTACAAGCAAAGTCAGGGATCACCAAAGTCAGTAGGACGTCTTTTTTCCTTAATTGAGATTGATTTTTAACATTTAAACCAATAATTTCTTCATCCTACAATCTCTTCAGCAGTTACCTGATTCATAGGTGTCAGGAGGCAGCAGTGGAGGAGTCGTAGGCGTCGGCAGCTGTGTCGTCTCCTCAGGCGGGGCCTTCAGAGTAGGACCCGCCGGCCCGATGGCTCCCGTCATCACCATGTTGTTTTTGGGGTCCTTCATGTCAAACTGTCGGTGGAACTCTGTGACGGGTCTGAAGGGTTCCCTGTCGAAGAATGGAAATCTCTGAGTCTCTGAGGCACTTCTGTCGTCCGTCTTGGGTCTCTGTGGAATGATGGGTTCTCTGACGGGTTGTGGCGATGGAGGGCCGGGCTGTAACAGAGCAGAGAGTGTTTTAATCTACTGTACCTTTATTTATCCAGGTAAAATAATTCAAACGTAATGTTATAACACCTGAGACAACCAATTTCTGATTCTCACAAACAGTCCCTTTAAACTGTTGTAACTCGGCCTATGTTGACAAAGAAGGTAGAAAAAAAAAAACATTTGTTCTTCTCACCATTTTCTGAACTCTCCTGAAGTCTCCTGTGAAGGTGGGGGTGTCGGTATCGGTCCTATATGGAGGTTCTCGAGCGTTGCTGGAGACCTCGGGGATTCCTGGAGGCAGTCTGGAGCTCGGGACAGAGCTGAACAAACGTCTTTCTCCGTCCTCACAGATACGACCCAGCAGTTTTCTCTCCAGAGCTGCAACACCAGAAGACCAAACCGGTAAATGTACAGTTATGTGCTGCTCTGTGCAGCTTAAGTGCAGTCATAGTTTGAATGTGAGCAGTTTGGGGTGTCTTGCTCATGAGCACCAAGGTAGTAGATGTTCTAGAAGATTGATTTTCCCAGACTCACATCCAAGCTATGTGTGTTTAGAGGACAAAGCAGTGCAGTGTCTTATCCATCTAAAGCTGCTCGAGGGACTATTGCTTATTGCTGCCACCAAGTACTTGATGTGCAGCCTAAATCTTGTCTTCTTAGTTTGCAGTGGAACTACTTTCTGGTGAAGAAATAGTCCCTACTCTTTAGATTATCCGGATAAACAGTGACACTATTTTCGTAAAGAGGGGTTACGGTTACATTTCTAATTTTCCAAAGATTCACCTCCATTATATTGGGGTGAATGTAGAAATCTCACAGATAGACAGACAGTGGTGGAAAGTAACTAAGTAAATCTACTCAAGTATAATTCTAAGGTACTTAACTTGAGTATTTCCATTTTCTGCTACTTTATACTTCTACTACACTACAATTCAGAGGCAAATATTTACTTTTTACTCCACTACTACCTTTAGTTACTTTGCAGATTCAGATAAATAATATAAAATATCAGTGTATATAGTTAAAAAAATAATAATAAGCCCCACCGTTACCAGCTGCACTATTGAAGTGATGAACACATTAATGCATCAATCATTATAATTCAATAATATAATATATATAATTCTAAAATGGGCCATTCTGCATAATCAGTACTTTTGATACTTTAGGTATATTTTGATGCTAATACTTTTGTACTTTTACTTAAGCACTTTTTTTTAATGCAGGATTTGTAACTATAACTACTATTTTACACTGTGCAATTACTACTTTTATTTAAGTAAAAGATCTGTATACTTTTCCATCTCTGCAGATACTAGATATTTCAAAATCTGGGCAAATAAAACCAAAACTATTTGCACAGTTAGATACCACTAGTGATGAGTCATATGGTGCAATATTATAGGTCAATAGGTACAGCTCTTTACATTAATATATACTGTATATAGGCAAATTTCTTGTTTGTATCCTTGTATGATTCTGATGTGATCATGAGAACGGCTCACCAGGAAGTGCTTTGAATTCATCGATCAGGTACAGGTGTTCGCTGTCGGGGTCAGAGGCCATGAGGTTGAGCTCCTTCTTGAACTCCTCGTACAGAGGATCGCTCTCATTCACAACCCCGATCACAAACATCTCGATGTTACTCCCCTGAGCTTCTGACACGGCGCTCTCCAGACTGACCGCGTCTCTTTTGTCGGCCTGCCCGTCCGTGATGATGATGGCCACCTTCCTCACACCTGCCCGCGCCGCCTTGAACACCTGGTTGGCCTGTTGGATGGCACTGCCCGTGAACGTGCCCTCGCCCAGGTAGGTCATGGAGCGCACCACAGACTTGATTTCATCACGACTGGCTTCCTGTCTGAGGCTGACCAACACCAGGTTGATGTGGCTGTAGAGGACGACACCCACCCGCGTGGTGTCCCGGCTGACCGAGGCTCGGTCGATCAGGGAGTTTACAAAGTCTTTGATCACGTTGAAGTTGTCCGGGCCGACGCTCTCAGAGCTGTCGATCACAAAAACCAGCTCCAATGGGGTTTGGCGGCACGTCACTCCACAACCTAATGAAACAGAGAGACAGAGAGGTTATAGACATCAAATAATGACAAACAAATCAAAATGTGACTCTCTGATTACTTACTGCATATGGATCTCACTATTTGGATGATTTCTTCCCTCTGAGAAAGACAGAGAACTGAGTTTGTCACTGAGTTACAGTAAAGAAATGAATCAGTGATTATGAGGGTAAAGTAGCTTTCAGCTTTAATTTGAGGGCATTTAAATCCAGATTAGTCTCTGACTTGTATACAGATTCCTACACCCTCAAACATCCATCCATCCATTTTGAGATCAGGCCACGGTGGCAGCAGGCTAAGTAAAGTAGTCCAGAAGTCGCTCTCCCCAGCTACATTTTCCAGCTCCTCCTGGAGGATCTCGAGGCTTTTCCAAACCAGATGAGATCTCTCCAGCATATTCTGGGTCTACACCTGGGTGTCCTATCATTTGGAAGTGCCTGGAAAACCTCCAAAGGGGGGCGCCCAGGAGACATCCTGATCAGATGCCTGAACCACCTCATCTAGCCCGTTTCTACTCCGAACTCCCTCTGGATGTCTGAGCCCCTTACCCCTATCTCTAAGGCTGAGCCCAGCCTCCTATAGTCAAATTAATAGCTATTTCAGGAAAGAAAATTACTTTCTTTGAGGAAAGGGATAGGAGAGGGATTATATATAACTAGAATTACGCCCTCGCGGTTGTATGCCTCCGCCAACCAGTCAAGTTGCAGTTTACATCCATGTCTGTCTGTTTTATTGTATTAGAGGTCACAGTGACCTTTGACCACCATCTAGTCAGTTCCTTGAGTCCAAGTGGACATTTGTGTGAAATTTGAAGAAATCTGCTCACGGTGTTCCTGAGATATCATGAGAATGAGACAGACATGAGGTCACAGTGACCTTGACCTTTGACCACCAAATTCTAATCAGTTCCTCTTTGAGTCCAAGTGGACGTTCGTGCCGAATTTGAAGAAATTCCCTTTAGGTGTGCCTGAGATATAGCGTTCACAAGAATGGGACGTATGGACGGACTCTGGCGTGGAGGCATAAAAAAAGGGCTACCTCCGCTGTTCATCTGACGTGGATGTGAACACCTTCAAATTAAAGCTGAAAGGCAGCCAATGTGCTGAAGTACAGGACCTAAATAATGCAAAAACACACCAACGTCCCAGTGTTGCTGACTGCTCTGCATGATTTTCAGTGTAACGAGTGATGCTCTATACTTACTGTAAGTCCCGGCTCTCCCTTTTGTCCCACTCGACCCTGTGACGTGAAAGAGATCATCATTTATTAGCTGTTCACATATTTAGAGATTTACTTAAATCACTCTAAAACTAAAACTAAATCCAGTACCAAAGATCCCATGGCTCCGGCCTCTCCAGCTTCTCCTCTGTCTCCTTTTTTGCCTTTTTCACCTCTGAACCCTCGATCCCCCTGCAAGAGGAAAGACACAGTTGTCTTGAATCACACAGTCGGCCACTGACATCATTTCATGCAGTTTTGTTAGGTTTACTGTCACTTCATATTTCACGTTCATAACTCAGGATCCCTCTGCTGACATTATGTTGTTACCTTGTCCCCCTGCAGACCTTGTCCAGGAGGACCTCTGGGACCGGGGATCCCCTGAAATCCAGACTCCCCCTGGAAACACGGAGCACAGTCCATGTCAAGGAGAACAACAAGATGAAGGTAATGGAAAGTTTCTCTCATCTGACTTTTAGCATGTGGGCCTGCGGGCATCTAGACTTAATAGGTTTCTACGCCTAAACAGAACAGTAAAGTCATTTTAACAGAGATAAAACAGCTACTATTTTGTTAGCATTCAACAAAAACATGAGTTTTAGCCTTTGGGAGACTCATGGGATGTGACTCAGGTACCTTTAAAAAAGAAAAACTCTTGTGAAAGGGGTTATTATTGAACACACATTTTACTGTCTAGTACAGCAGCAGACTATGGACAAAAACTTCCACAAAACATCTTGATGCTGATTCAGTTTTATATTTGAGTTGAAACCCCAGAACATTGCTCACCAATCAATGAAAAAAACAAATTTTTCTGCTTTACAAAAACAGATTATTGACACTCCGGTGAGTCCAGTCAGGTGACAATTTCCATTCATAAACTGCCTAATATTTCAAGAGTTTTATTTGCCATTTGCGCCTATTATAAGTACAATTTACACCGAGTCAGCTTTAAGAAAAGAGAAAGTAGAAAAAGCACAAGGTAATTACAGTAAAAATAAGTTGCACATTCAACTCAACACAATAAATAAATAAATTATTAAAACATAAAACACCCTCAGTGTAGTCAGTAAGTAAACTAAACTACCCTCTGCATAGGAACGATACCCCAGAATACAAATATTCAGTATATAGTATATGCTCCATGACCATATTAAAAGAACTTGTAGCTCTCATAAAAATATATTTTTTTAATAAAGCTGGTTATTGACTGATCAAACTTTTAGAGTCTGACAGCTGACGGTGTTACTGTACCTTTTGTCCTTGGATGCCCTCTCCAGGTAACCCCTGTGCACCAGGTGGTCCCCTTTGGCCAACTGAACCCTGCAGGAAAATAAATCAGTGTCTTTCTGGATACAACATGAATTTAAAGGGTATAAAATGTATAGTTTTAAAAAAACAAAAAACCACAACAAGCCATTATTTTGAACAGGACAGATTACCTTAGCACCAATTATGCCAATTCCTGCTGGCCCAGCAGGTCCAGCCGGTCCAGGCAAGCCTCTGTCTCCCTGAACAGGAAATATATTATAAGTTATAACAAAAAACGCATAGATATCTGTCCTTAATCACAGTAATCTAGGGCTAGTAATCAGGCCCATCTCAGCTATAAACCCAAAGATGGGAACGCACAAATCAACAATCAACACAGCAAGAAAAAACACCTGAAATACCAAAATATATTTTTTTATTTCCTGGATTATCCATTGTCATGTTATACATTTCTTTATTTCACAGGGAAATGCATGTTTTGGACAAATATCAGAAAAAAAAACACATTTTTTTTGAGTAAAACGTTTCTCTAAATCATCTTCTTATCTCTAAATGTTATCTCCTGACACTACATGATGTAAATATACTATATACAGTATAAAGTATATAGAAAAAATAAACAAAACTAGCACTACTGAAAATAAAACTGTACACTGTCCTTGTTTCATTTTTCCCCGAGGTGAACTTTTACCTTTGGTCCAGGTAAACCGACGCCTTCTGATCCGGTCTCTCCTATCAGACCAGGAGGCCCCGGCAGTCCCTAAAGAAAGACACTGTGTGTAAAATAATCACATAGTACGGGGTGTAAAGTGATAAAGGGGGTCGTGATGGAGGTTGATACTCACTGGGAGGCCGGGGAAACCGTCACCTTTAGGGCCAGGTGTCCCAGCCGGCCCTGGAGACCCTCTGTCCCCCTACAAACCAAAACACAACACTTTTATATCAGTACTTTTCATTGGTTTTCATCAGTGAGGAGGAGGAGTAAACCTGAACTCACCTTGGGTCCAGGTAAACCCGTCCCCGGCTCTCCCACGGCTCCAGCTGGACCCCGTTGGCCCAGTTCTCCCTGACAAAGAAAAAGAAAAGAAACTGAAGTAGATGAATTGTTGCTGTTGACAGTAACAGTTTGTTTGCACCACGTGGGCTTATTGTACCGTACCTTGGCACCAGCTATACCCCTCCCTGGTGGTCCAGTTGCACCTGGTGGCCCCATATTTCCTGGATCACCCTGAAAAAGAAAACGCTTGTCAGACTAGACAAAGCAACAAGGAGGGACTCACACCTGCAGTTTCATTATATAAACAGTTTTAGGTTTAAAATCATAATAAAGTATGAATATAACTCATTCCCGAAGACTCGGTCGCAGCAGATTTTATTTGGGATGCCAAATACATTTTCTTCCATCATCTTTCGTTTAACATTTCTATCTGCAGTTCACCTTTGAGCCACATGAGGGAGCCTGAATGTTCGTATTGATCTGATAATTGTAGCCTATTTATAACACTGAGTCTGATATGAAAGGCTAGCGTACGTTCTGTTTGTTTTACTGATGAGAGGAGAGCCTGTTAACTCCACCTAAATGCATTTATTTAGTCTCATTTATTAAGTATTTAACATGTGTATATGTTTTCAATAACATGCAAGAAATTAAGTTGTGATTTATCAAACGTACATCTCTTCAGTCTACAGTATATGTGTTTATCAGGGCTTGATCGATGAAAAGGTTAATGTATAAAGAAATTCCATTACATAAGTATTTTAAAGAAGTTAGACCATTATTTGAATATATTTTGGTGTATTTATTAATAATATAATTTCCAGTTATTCCAAAATACACTGTTACATTTACAGTTATTGTCAGTTTGATAATAACATTTATTTTCTAACGGTATCTTGCATCTTTGTTGATTTGTCCAGCACATATACTGCTGAGCAGCTCAATCTATAATAATGTATTACATTTTATTTGTTGATAATATTTTGTATTAATAATTGGAATCTGCAAAGTAAACTAAAGTAGTAACTACATTTGTGAAATAAATGTAGTGGAGTACAGTAGAAGTATGAAGTAGCATAAAAAGCACCTCAAAATTGTACTTCAGTACAGTACTAGAGTACGCATGCTTAGTTACTTTTCACAATACTGCCGCCACATCTAGAGATGTGGCGGCAGTATTTGAAGCTGGTAAAACGACTGTATAAAATAGTTATATGACATTTTCACATACAGTAAAATGCCTCTTTTTGTATCTTCTTACCTTTGACCCCATCGGCCCCACAGGACCGACGGCACCTGGCTGTCCTCTGGTCCCCCTGTCCCCTCTGTCTCCCTGCCAAAATAACACAATACTGTTGCTCATACTCCTCCAAAAAATCCTCTGAATTAAGCTTTTAGATTATCACTTCATGGATTATTTATACATAGTCTTTCTATACGCATTAACTGTGAAAAATGTGCGTTACCTTCCCTCCAGGTGTGCCTTTACCCGGAGCACCGTCGGGTCCCCTGGGCCCCGGTAACCCAATGTCACCCTGCCGTCATTTGAAAACAGTCAATGAAGCAGCAGACTATATATACAGTATATTAATATATTATATTTATGAGAAAACAGGTTTAGGTTATGATGTTACCTTTTGTCCCGGGACTCCATCCTCTCCTGTCTCACCTGGGATACCTGGTAACCCCTCGGACCCCGCGTCACCCTGAGAGAGGAGAGCAAGGCACATCAGAGAATGAAGTAAATATACTGAACGAAAGTATGAAAGCAATATTGAGATTACCAAATCATCATCAAAGTCACTGTAGGATCACATTGGACTGACTCTGACCTTTAACCTTCTCACAGCTTCTTGTTAAGTCAATGATTTAGGGATTAAAAAGGATTGTTTATTGTAATTTACGCAACTAGTCTGAACAAGAGCATCAACTAAATGGCAAGATTATTTCTGTTGCTTTACATTTAGTTGATGATCTCTTCTATCTACTATTCAACTTTAAAAATACAATTTGACATTTTGAGATATACGCTTATTCCCTTGTTTGCCAAGACACTAATTTAGCCGGGCTTTCTCTAAAGTTAAAGAGACAGTGGGTAGGATTTGGCGACATCTAGTGGCGTGGATGCAGATTGCAACCAAGTGAGTACCTCTGAGCTCACTCCTCCCTTTCCAAGACTGCGGTAACGTAAGCCGCAGCGTGCAAAACCGTGGTAACGCCGTTCACCTCGCTTAGAGGCCATCCTTACCATAATAACACTACTTTAGGTGCAATGGAAGTCAGACGATGCACTCCGCGGCTCATTCACAAGCGTGTTAGAGCATTACGGTGGCCTTCTGGTAATGTAAAAATGCTCTTGTTAGGGCCAGTGTTTGGTTTGTCCATTCTGGGTTACTGTAGAGACATGGCGGACTCAATGAAGAATATTTTATTCCATTTCTGCTAATAGAGCAAAATATACCAGCATCTTTAAAGCTCACTAACTAAAATGTAGCTAAGCTAACGGGCATATTTAGCATTTAAAGGAAACTATAGAGTGATAAGTGAGTAGTACAGTAGTGTCTGGAGGACTTACCTTTGGTCCTGGCTCTCCAACACCTCTCTCACCCGTCAGTCCAGGCTCACCTGTGAGGCCCTGATTCCCCTGAAAGCAACATTCACACAGTCAGAGGGATATTCAGTGAAATTAAGGACACAGAAAATGAAAAAATGAACCTTAAATGAACCAGAGCTAAATGTGAAATGAATGTGTCTCCGATTATAAGTCTACCAATAGCAGCCTCTCTGTGATGAGACAGATTCAAACTCTCAGGCGTTTGATTGACAAGCCAGCTGTTGTTTCATGGGCGTAAAATATGCGAAACAATTTCGATGCAATCAGACAGAGAATCAGCAGACTGTCAATCACAATTAGCCGGTGAATTTCTGTCTCTGAGACAAACATCCTGTTAGTTAATGGACGCCAACTCCCCTCATCTCATTTTACCTTTGGTCCTGTTATTCCAATACCTGGAGCTCCTCTGAGGCCTGCAGGTCCAACTGGGCCTTGATCCCCCTGCAAGACAGAAAACAAATCACACAGAGTGAAGTGAGCAGTTCTGAAACGCTGAAACCTTTCTGTACGATACGTTTGGTTATTTTGAGGTCGTTCTTTTCTAACCTGGTCAGAAAGTTGTGGAAGAAGTATTCAGATCCTTTACTTATGTAAAAGAGTATCTCAAATTTGTATCTACGTACAGTACTTGAGTAAATGTACTTAGTTACTTTCCACCACTGATCATGAACAACAGTCTGACATGCATTAATGCAGCTTTTACCTTTTCTCCTTGAAGTCCTAAACCAGGAGCACCAACTGGACCGAGCAACCCAGGCGGCCCTTGGTCTCCCTGAGAAAAGAAACACAGTAATCAGAGAGCCAGCTGGGTATCAGAGGATATGAGACGTGGGTGAGTACTCGAAGCACAGTAAACACGTTGCAGTATCAGCAGACAGTTCCCTCAGGTTGAGTAAACATCTAACATATGTATATGTTACGAGTCTAATTTACCTTGTCACCTTTGACCCCGACGCCAGCAGGTCCACGATTGCCTCTCGGACCCTCGTACCCTCGATCACCCTGAAACAATAGACATCATCATGCATAAACTTCACACATGTGCAGCATGTTTCATATGTGAAGTTTTGTGAAGGCCAATAATGTTTTGTAGCAATCAGTGAAACATTTTCTGGTTCTGATTTCTGGTTTTCTGAATCAGTCTGTTCTGCTTTCCACCTGCAGTGAAAATTATCAGATGCACCTGTATATTGGTGTCGGCTCTAAGCGTCTCCATTATCTCCACCGTCAATATCCAGACTGCTACTCTGTCTATTTCAGCACTTCTTCTTTACGTAAATATTAACATAATATTAATTTTAACAGGGACGAGTACATAACATGGACCGACGCCACATAAATATAACTATTATACCCTGAGCTGGTCGGCAGGTCTCATCCCTAGAAGGGCCTTTATACAATACATACAACACACATACACAACAATACCAAACACAAACAATAAAACAATAATAATACCATAAAGAAAAAAAAGAAAATTGCAGGCCCCATACAGAGTATTGTATACTATTGTATAACTAAAATACTGACTATAACCTTTTACAACTGTCTAGAATCAGATTTATTTAAGTACATTTTCTCATACAAGGATGTTTGACGCATAACGGTCACAATAACCAAAGTCAGAGAAAAAAAAGTGCTGCAAAGGAGAATTAAAAATATAAAATAAAAATGTATGATACAAAATATGCAACTATTCGTGGTTGTATGTCTCCACCAACCGGTCAAGTTGCAGTTTACATCCAAGTCTGTCCAAAATGTCACCTCATTATGTTATCCTGTTAGACATTTGTGTCTTGAGTTATGGCCAAAAGTGTGTTTCGTGAGGTCACAGTGACCTTTGACCACCAAAATTCGACTCGCACTAATCCCACCAAAAAAACAAAGTTCATCCTTGAGTCTATGTAGACATTTGTGCCAAATTTGAGTTCCTGAGATAATCTTGTTCATGAGTATGGGACAGACGGACGGACAACTTGAAAGCATAATGCCTCCGGTAACGACTGCAGCCGGCGCGGAGGCATGCAAATGTATCTGTTTTAAAATGGAAAGCTGTACAGTGTTTAAAATGAAGAAGATTAAATTTGTAGATTTTGTGCAATAGGATAACTTTCATAAATTTCAGCACTGTGTGCTGGGCTCCTTCTAAATCATCGTAACCAAACACTTACGTTTTTATACCTCCGTGCCGGCGACAGCCATGGCTGGAGGCATTACTCGTGACTCAAGGATGAACTGTTTAGAATTTGGTGGTCAAAGGTCAAGGTTTGTGACCTGACAAAACACATTTTTGGCTATAACTCAAGAATTCTTATGCTGATTATGACAATTTTACACCAAATGTCTAACAGGATAAAATGATGAAGTGATGACATTTTGGACAGACATGGATGTAAACTGCAACTTGACTTGTTGGCGGAGGAATACAACCGTGAGGTGGTAATTCTCTTCAAATTGCAGCAACTGATGACAAGTTAAAGATGAATATATTCTTTATTTACTGTAGCACATTATTGAGAACTACTCCTTTAGCCTACACATGGTTTAAAACTTGACTCACCTTCGGCCCTAGAAGCCCCTCTCCAGGTGGTCCGGGGTTTCCTTGTGTGCCGAGCGGTCCTGGGGGACCCTGGAACAAACAAACAAACAACTTTTAATAAAAGTCTAGACACATGTGAAGAGACAGCTTTAAGATAATGTGGATCTACAGAAGACAGAATAAAGGTGCAGCGTTGTGCATGTTGTGTGCTCCAGGTGGCAGCACGGGGTTTGAAAATTGTTCCAAACTTCAATTCCCAGGAATCCTGGAAAATGGGACGTGAGTAAAGTTCACTGAACATGCTCGTGTTTGACAACTTGGCCAGTTTTATACGATGCATAATAACAAAAGGAAACCAGATGGAAAAACTATCTTGCATATGTGATTTAGCTTTCTCTGGATGTTCACTCACCTCTCCGAAGTTTCATTTTCAACTCCTTAACCCTAAAAAGAGCTTTCAGTGGTGGAACGTAACTAAATACATTTACTCAAGTACTGTACTGAAGTACAATTTTGAGGTACTTATACTTTACTTGAGTAATTTAATTTTCTACAGTACTCCACTACAATTCAGAGGGAAATATTGTACTTGAACTATAGCTACTAGTTCCTTTGCAGACTGAGGATTTTACATATGATACACATGATCAACTTATAAAGTATGATACGTTGTTATAGATTAAACCAACATTGTATAATAATGTAGTAAAAAAATAGCTCCACCTCAACCAGCTATGGTGTTAAAATACTGCTATTGTGTCAATGCATCATGACAACACTCTCAGAGGAGATACTCTGCTTGACAAGTACTTTTACTTTTGATACTTTAGGTACATTTTGCTGATAATACTTGTGTTCTTTTAGTTGACATTTTGATTTTTGACTTGTAACAGAGTATTTCTACAGAGCAATATTTATTTAAGTAAAAGATCTGAGTACTTCTACCACTCCTGGTTCGTTTATTGTTATATACATATTGCATATAAGGTCAATGCCACTTGCCCATTGACCTTGATGCATCAATACAATATAAGAACATGTTTCCTACTCACTGGTAGTCCTGGTTCTCCGATCCCAACTGGACCTGTGGGACCTGGTCTTCCCTGAAGGCCTTTTTCACCCTGTAAGCATCAAACAGTGCCATTCAACATATTTCAACATTTTCCAGTTGTTCATTAAAGAGTTGATAATATTTATTCTATCTCTGGCACTTATTAGGGGTTCGTTAGTTTGTCTCTATCAGAGAAAACAACTTTAACTTTATTATAGAGGCAATCTAATCAAACAATCTTTTTGGCTGCTGGAGATGTTTTAAATTGTCCTGTAACTCCAATGAGAGCGACAATAAGACATACATGTAATACAATGGTACCTTGAGAATTCATTTAGGTACACGTTTGATTTAAGGAAGATTACGACTGTAGAGGATGTTTTTTATGATAATGTTGTTATAAAAGAGTTACCTTGGCTCCTGGGAATCCGATACCGATGTCCCCCGGTGGTCCAGAAGCACCGTTGGGTCCTCTGTCTCCCTGTAGAAAGTAAACAAGGTCAGAGGTTTGCATGTCATGTGACGGCAGCTCAACACTGCAAATAGGTGTGAAATAAAATTATAAATCGTGACCAAATGCATCTTTATGCTCTAACATGTAATGTGTTTTAGTTTCAATTTAATAAAAATAAATCTTCATTCCTGCAGGACACCATGTAGAGTCACATAACTGATAATCCACTAATATAAGAACATATTCACACCATTAAGTAATACTAATATTTAACTGTCATTGTCATTTGCATCCTGAGATATTTAAACGCCACATCCTCTGCATGAAGACCTTCAACCGCATGTTGTTTCTATCTTGTTTGTGGGATTTTAACTGCAGACTTTAACTGCTCACAAGATAAATTTGACCGCATGCTGTTAAACTTTAATGAACTTTGTGTCATTTGCAGTAAAATCTTAGTAAGATCTGGTGGAAATTACTATAAAAATACACATTAAACAGTGAAGCCAAATGGCCTGCAGTCTTGTTTCAACCTTTTATGGCATTTAGGAAATAAAGACGAGTCCTTTGTTCCTTCTGTAAAACTTGCTCTTGATTAATATCTGGGCTTTTCCTGGAAGTGCAATAAATCACATTACATTTCTTCTGTATAAAGACATCTTTGTTAGAAAGCTGCGGAACAGCTCTATGGTGATGGAGGCATCAGCATCTTATTGGCCCTGGTCACACATTTAAAGGTCATTTTTATGTTGCCCTAAATGTTGTGTGGGAAAATGTCTGGGGAGTCCTTCATGTGAAAGATGTATCACAAGCAGTTAATTAATTTTCCCCTTTGGGACGATACAATCTAAAGTCTATTCCACTATTCAGAGGGAGAATAACACCAGATTTCTAAATGATCTTAAATAACTAAATTCTTTAGTTGACCAAATAGTCATGCTTTTACTGACAGATTTCTCTGCATCTTCAGGATGTTGATGGTTGGAGTTTCTGATCACAAAATGAAAACATGCATATCTTAAAAAAAACCTCTTTAAACCACCTTAAAGCTGGAGTTGATAATCTTCTTCAAACACATTTTTGTTATATTTGTTGAAATGCTCTTTACATCCCGACAGCAATCAATAAATCAAATGCTCTGACAAAAAAAGAATAACATAACCGACCCGACCTTTAAACAAACAAGGTACAGCATATTGATTAGTGAGTTTTAGAGGTGTTGCTATGCATATTTTATAACTTTAGCAGAGCCGGGCTAGCTGTTTCCCTCTACCTCCAGTCTTCATGCTAAGCTAAGCTAAGTTAATCGCCTCCTTGCTTTAGCTTCATACTTAACGCACTGCCATGAGAGTGGTATCAGTGGCTTACTCTCGGCAAGAGAGAGAATAACTGTATTTCCCAAAATATCAAACTATTCAAACTATATCTAACTAATAACGTGATCAGAGCAAAGCAGTATTATAAAATGCCCTTCGGTAACATAAGTCAAAGATTTCAAGAAATCATATCCTCAGAAAAAAAAGTTCTAATGTACTGAGAAAAAGGTTGCTACATTTTGAGAAAAAAGTCTGAATATTATGAGAAACATGTTGTAAGAATTTTGGATAAAAATTCGACAATAACTGAATACTTTGAATAATGACTTATTTCCCCACAATAAGTACTCATCGATCAGTCTCTATGGTTTCTTCAAATGAGACTCAGGCTACGAAGATGTAAATTAATAACTTCTATTTATTCTTGTTCTCTTCTTCATTCTCTATATGTGTACTGTAGTTGTGTAGTTTTTGATTGGCAGCGTCCTGCTTTCTGCCACAGTGTGATATCTCAGCCCGTTCTCATTCCCAGTCACGGCCGTCGGCATTCGATAACCGCCGCACCAGGCACCCTTTAGTGCCGGTATGAGACGCACCAGGCTTTCCATTAACTACAAGTTAAACCCATACACGGCAACACTAAAGTTAAAGAGTGAAAGAGACAGACAGGACGCGTGGTAGGGGAGGTGGATGGGTCCTATAGCACAGAGCTTTCATCCAGGAGGCCACTGTTTATGTCCCGTTTGTTGTGTTTCACTTTCACGTAACAATCAGCTGTTCGTTCGTGTCCCGTGTTCACAACGTTCAGTTTCATTTTCACTGTAAAAACGTAGTACTTTTAAGCCCAACCATGATGTTTCTTTCCTAAAACTAACTAGTTTTGTCGCCTAAACCTCAGAAAGTGTTTTTGTTTAATTCACAACATCTAGCACGTGTTTACTGCAACCGAAAAGTGACGCCGAGGGGTCTGACAAAGTGTCAGTATATGTGACGAGTTGGGATGAGAACGTGTTGCATATCTTTTGTATATGCTATCACTGGGTGGTGTTTCAAACCCGAGTACATGTGGTGTTATATTCCTGATAATCGAGCCAATCAAACTTGTTGCTGCTGAAAACTTTCAGACCAGAAAAGACAGAACAATGCATCTTGAGGTCTTGGGAAAACTTACTTTCGCTCCTGATGGGCCCTCAGGTCCCATGTCTCCTGGTGGTCCTATCGCACCCTGCAAAACAGATTTAAAATCTTATACAATCCCTCAATGCAACATTCAAGTTTGCTTTAATCACATCCATAACATATTGTGCAGTATCTATTGTTTTTACCCATGATTTTCTTCCTTTTGTGATAAAACTTTCATCATATATGACTTTATTTGAAGCCCTGCACGTTGTATGACCAAGCTGCAGGTCAAAACCAACCCTGAACTCACTAAAATCAACATTCACTGCTTTCATGTCGTTCGATTCTCAGGCCGAGCTCACAGAATAACAAGGTTATACTGACACTGTGCCAGTAGCGCAGAGGAGGAAGAGTGGTGCTGGAACGGCCAGGTCCACGCACTAATCCCACCACACAAAGTCTGTTCCTGCAAAAGAATAATATCCTGCAAGCCTGGATTCACTGCTTTGGATAGCCACATTAGTATCAGGATTACCCATAATCCAATATTCACATTCCATTAGTGCAGAGATGAAGGAGGGACAAATTCCACTTCCATTTTTCATATTGGAGAGAGAACGAACTGTCTGATGTCTGTGTATCAATAGAAACAGCAGACAGTAAACCATGTGTTCAGGAGTGTGAAGGACGAGCGAGAAAAACTTTTAAAAATCATGAAATTGCTGCTTAATTGCAAAACTGGTGTGGACTGCATTGAGAAATAGTGAAGTGATTTAATTAATCTAATGATAAGTTAATAAATATGATGAAAAAAATGAAAAGTTGAATTATTTAAACAAGACTAAGAGTCTACTAACAGCTATTCTAGTGGATCTGTGAGGCTGTACTTGCTTAAAGGTCCCATATCGTGCTTATTTCCAGGTTCATACTTGTATTTTGTGTTTCTACTAGAACATGTTTACATGCTGCAATGTTCAAAAAAACTTTATTTTCCTCATACTGTCTGCCTGAATATACCTGTATTCACCCTCTGTCTGAAACGCTCCATTTCAGTGCATTTCCACGGAACTGCAATGGAATTGTGTTGCTAGGCAACAGTTTAGGTCCATGTTTACTTCCTGTCAGCTGATATTATTTACATACACTGCAACAGGAAATAAACTGGGACACATTTAGATTGTTTACGTTTAAAACTGTGTAATGGTCTAAATATTTTATATTTGTGACATCACAAATAGACAGAAATCCTAACAGTGTGTTTCAAACGCAGTTTCTAAATACGGGCTGCGTGTATTTCTCCACATATTGAGCGTTTTGATAGTTTAACAGTATTTATATCGCACTTAAACCTGCTTTATAATGTAAAAGACTTGAAAATCTCACTTTTTACAATATGGGACCTTTAAGATCAGCATGCTAACATGCTAACAATGACAATGCTATCATGCTGATGTTTAGCAGGTATAATGTTCACCATATTCACTCTCTCATCGTAGTTGTATAGTAAGTTAACGTGTGCTAATTAGCACCAAACACAAAGTGAAGCTGAGGTTGTTGAATGTCATTATTTTTGCAGGTATTTGGTCATAAACCAAAGTATTTGACAAGTTAAAAGTTTGTCCTGACGATGGTGCTACATGAAAAGTTAAGGGTTTATGCAAGTTATCAGAATTCATCCTGAACATGTGCACCAAATCAACCTCAAAACCTCAAATGTGAATCTCATGGTGGCATTAGAGGAGAAGTCAGAGGATCACCAAAGCCAGCGGGATTCATCCTCTGGAGACCATGAACACCTTCACCTTCTTGATCTGGATCAAAGTGGTGGACCGACATTGCCATCCATAGAGCCAAAACAATCACTCACTATATAAATATATGTCTACTTCTACTACTCATTCATAGTACCAATCTTGAGGACATACACCTTTAATTAGCAGGTAGTCTTGGATATTTTAGTTTCACACCTTATTGATATCTTATATTAAATATTTGCTCTCTTTCCATCTTTGTGCTGCAGCTGCTACACAACAACTTCCACTGGGATAAGTAAAGTTGTATCTTAGGTTATCTTAAAGGGCCAGTGTGTAACATTTAGGGGGGTCTATTGGCAGAAATGGAATTAAATATTAATAAGTATGCTTCTTTTTGTGCGTATAATCACCTGAAAATAAGAATTGTGTTATCGTTAGCTTAGAATGAGCCGTTTATATCTACATACGAAGAGGGTCCTCTTCACGGGTCTTGTCTAGAAGGTAACCCCCAAGTTGTGAAACTCTCGTGAGAAGGTTAAGGTTATGATTTTAGGTCGTCGGGCAGCGAGTCTCGCGAGAGCTTTTACATGTTTTCGCAACTTGTGAGTTAGCTTAGCCCAAAACGGACAAATCAAACTGGCTCTGGACTGTAGTTCTTCTACATGCTTGGCACACGGGAGAAGTTTCAGTTGGTTGCAACCTCACCGCTAGATGCCACCAAATCCTACACACTGCACCTTTAACATGTTGCAGTAGACACAAAAAGTCATGCTTTTTTCCATATAATTAGCCTTCAAACGTATATTTTTATGGTTCAAAATGGTAAAACCAAGATTAATAATTGTTATTGTTGTTATTGTTAGTTGTGCTCTACCTGTTCTCCTTTCGTTCCTCGCTGGCCTGGAGGTCCCTCAGCGCCCTGCAAAATCACATTCAATTCATTACGAGAGTCAAAGTCTGTGGTATTGGTTAAAATAATGTAGTTAATAATGTTCATACAGTGTCACCCTTTTCCCCCGGAGTGCCACAGTCTCCTCTCTCCCCCTAAAAATAACAAACACAACTTTAGACCCTCTGCTTCTTTTCTTAGGACACGTGATGAGATATGTGATGAGAATAAAACAACTAATAAGCTAAATGTCACCCACCTTGTTTCCCTTATAACCTGGACGACCCTGTAAAAGGTGAATGGTTTTAA
Organism: Sebastiscus albofasciatus; assembly: GCA_916701655.1. Classification (NCBI taxonomy): domain Eukaryota; kingdom Metazoa; phylum Chordata; class Actinopteri; order Perciformes; family Sebastidae; genus Sebastiscus; species Sebastiscus albofasciatus. Next base: position 44,113 of record CAKAOI010046600.1, on the reverse strand, counting down.
AATCTGCATTTCATCTGATAAGAAGCGTGTGACGTGGTAGTTAGAGAGTGTTTTTTTCTTTTACCTCTGGACCATCACTTCCAGGTCGACCATTAGAGCCAGAATCCCCCTTGTAAAAAAAAAAGAGACCAATTTATAAGCTGCATAAAATCAGACACAAATAGTTTGCGTCTGTATGTGATGACTTACCTTCGCTCCTTTTACACCAGGTGTCCCTCCGAAGCCTTGGTCCCCTTTTCTACCCTGGAATTAGTAATAGTTAAGATGCTAAAAGCCAAGATGATGCTATGTACATTTGTGATGAAGAAACACAGAATGAGTATTATATAATTTTGGTAACGATGATAGATTTTGTGCAGAACTCACTGGACTTCCTTGAGGGCCCCTCTCTCCTCTTTCACACATACACGACTGAGCCTGCGGACACTAACAGAGAGAGAAAAATACAAAGTCAGTGCAGCAATTTACACTAATCAATTCTAGAGATAAAATGCTGGATTGCGTTGAAAGACTTACCCCTTCAAATGCAACCGCAATCTGGATGCAAAACATAAGACAGAAAATGTCAATGGCAGTTCATTCACTCACAGAAAAGATCAATTCATTAGTTATATTGTCTTCCCTCAGCACTATTTTATGTCTTAGCAAGCTATAATTGTGAATGAATAATGTCAAAATTTCTTGAAAGCAGAACAAGCCTTGCCACTCTCTCAGACAGGTCCTGACCTACTGCAGATATTTGACATTTCTGTTTGTGGAAAATGCAAAGCAGGCGGGAAAGCCCCCTCATGCAGACACAACTGTGTCACTGAGATGTGAACCCGCTGTGAGGACAGAAAGTGCAGAAGAAAAGAGGGGACTATAAACCCCTCTGCATGCTGCTGTCACTGTGGAAGGCATCAGTGCTCCTCAACCATGTGGCATGGTTTCAATTCAAGCAATCAGATGGTGGAATAGCATCAATGGCTCATGGTTTAAAATTCCTGAAGCATCTTCTAGCTCAGTGGTTCCCAAACTTTTTTTTCTTAAGGGACCCCTTTTCTATCATTGAGTAAACTGACGACCCCTGACTAAGTGACATATTTTATGTATATTCTATATTATATTCAATGCATAACAGTAACAATACAGAATAACTGATAAACTGCACAATTCACCCAAATAGGTAACACAGTAAGTTTGTGTAAAACGAGCGATTTGGATGAATTTTGAGCAGATTATTTCCTGGGAATATTGATCAGGGATGAGTTTTCCTGTTATTTTTAGGAACGTTTATTACAATTCTCTGCCTGTATATTATGTATTATTTGAATTCTTGAAAATCAAACATATTTAATAAGCTTGTTTTTTACAAATTCAGTGTCTTCTCCTTTTTTACTGACGACCTCTCAGATTTATCTTGGGTCGCCATGAAAGGAACCACTGGTCTACCGGAACTGCATTTCAAACACTGCTGCTTTCTTGTGAAAACCCTCTGACTCCATTTTGATTGGTCGATTTTAATATCTTAAATTCGATTTGAAGACGTGTGTGTTTCACTCTTGGTTGAGACAAACTCTCAGGATCATTAAACCCATTGAAATGCCATCGAGTGCAATCTGAGACAGATGGCGGTCAAGATAAAACAAAGCAATTATTTTTTCATTGAATTTGAATTCCTGTTTGAATGTTGACCAATTTGTTGCTGCTTTAAAAAAAGTTTACGCTTGAGCTGTAATTCCTGTTCATTTTGACGATTTTTTACCAAGTAGTTGTTGTACCATTTATTGTTTTAGCCAGGTATCGTGTCGGTATCTGTACTGAAAAAGTCTGATCAGTGCATCCCTATAAAAAGTATACAACCCATGTGAAACCTGTTTCAACCCTTCATTCTCAATGTCCTGGGTCCATGGTCTGCCTCGGTGTCTTCTTTGCAACCACCACTAGGGGTAGCCTAAGTCAGAATATTTAAAATCCTACACATACAGTAGAGGTTTTAATATTTATCATTTACAGGTGTACTACATTAGATTTGTTTGTCCACAAAACAAAATACACAACCTGACGTGTTTGTCGTAGTTTGTAAAGTCAGTCAATACCAGTATTGTTTCACCCTGT
>CAKAOI010046600.1:0-41996 GCA_916701655.1 Sebastiscus albofasciatus | reverse complement strand
ACCCCTCTGCATGCTGCTGTCACTGTGGAAGGCATCAGTGCTCCTCAACCATGTGGCATGGTTTCAATTCAAGCAATCAGATGGTGGAATAGCATCAATGGCTCATGGTTTAAAATTCCTGAAGCATCTTCTAGCTCAGTGGTTCCCAAACTTTTTTTTCTTAAGGGACCCCTTTTCTATCATTGAGTAAACTGACGACCCCTGACTAAGTGACATATTTTATGTATATTCTATATATATTATATATTATATTCAATGCATAACAGTAACAATAACAATACAGAATAACTGATAAGCTGCACAATTAACCCAAATAGGTAACACAGTAAGTTTGTGTAAAACGAGCGATTTGGATGAATTTTGAGCAGATTATTTCCTGGGAATATTGATAAGGGATGAGTTTTCATGTTATTTTTAGGAACTTTTATTACAATTCGCTGCCTAAATTCTTAAAATTTGAATTCCTGTTTAAGTTTTGACCAATTTGTTGCTGCTTTAAAATTTTTTACACTTGAACTCTAATTCCTGTTAATTTTGAAGATTTTTTACCAAGTAGCTGGTGTATGATTTATTGTTTTAATAATAAATTACAATTCAGTAAATCTATATCTATATATTTATTTGTTACATTTTGTTTTACAAAGTTAGGAAAGCAATGTTTAAGTCAAGCCTGATGTCGCCTTAGACATAAAAGAAAGATCCCAGTCACTTCCACACAGTGAGGCTAACAGCTTATTAATTAAACACTGGTATCGGATCGGTACTCGGTATCCGCCGATACCCAAAGCCCAGGTATTGTATCGGTATCGGGACTGAAAAAGTCGGATCAGTGCATCCCTATAAAAAGTATACAACCCATGTGAAACCTGTTTTAACCCTTCATTCTCAATGTCCTGGGTCCATGGTCTGCCTCGGTGTCTTCTTTGCAACCACCACTAGGGGTAGCCTAAGTCAGAATATTTAAAATCCTACACATACAGTTGAGGTTTTAATATTTATCATTTACAGGTGTACTACATTAGATTTGTTGTCCACAAAACAAAACACACAACCTGACGTGTTTGTCGTAGTTTGTAAAGTCAGTCAATACCAGTATTGTTTCACCCTGTCTCTGTTGTTTCTCATCTCAACAAAGTTGCTATCTTAACTGAAGTCATCTCACTTGAAGCTTGAACACTCACCATCTCTTTGAGCAGCTTCTCCTCCAGCTGAGGATTAAGAAGAGTTTGGACAAACTGCTGAGCAGGTGTGCTGGCGATGGCCCGGAGTTTGGCGTTGTTCTGACTCTGCTGACCGATGTCTGACAAACCCACAGCGAAGAACTTTATGCCGTGACCTTTGGCCTCGGCTGCAGCTGCGATCACATCCGGGCTGCGGGGATGGTCGACCCCGTCGGTCATCAGCACCGCAACCCTGACGCTGTCCGTCGGAGTCTCCTGCACCAGCAGCTGCGAGGCGTTGGTGATGGCGTAGGTGGTGTACGTGCCGTGGCCGATGTAGTTCATGGTGCTGACTCGACTGTGAAATGAATCCAGGTCTTTCCAGGCTGAGAATCGGTGCTCCATGGACACGGAGCTGCTGTACTGAAGGGCAGCCATTCGCATCTTCAGCGTCCAGCCGGGTACTTGCAGCACAGAGAGGCGGGTGCTGAAGCTCAACACGAAGGCCTTCTGCTTCTCAAATAGGAATATTTTTGCACTCTCCGAGCTGTCCAGGATGAAGGCCACCTCCAGTGAACATGGCAGACCTGTTAGAGAAGGAGCAACAAAACCTCAGGCGAATGACGAGATTGTCAATAGAGGAAGATAAGAGAATCTGGAGAAAGGTTGCAACTGCACAGTCCTTTTAGTAACTATTAATAGAACTGCAAAAGGGTGATGTACATTAGCAACATAAAGTAAATTATCACTCGATTCATTGATTTGTTGAATAACAGAATTATGTTTTTGGTTACATTGAATAAGTTTTAGTTTTGGACTGTTGGTCAACCAAAACAGGCAAAATCAAGAAGTCACCTTGGACTCTCAGAAATACAATTGTTTTTTACATTTTATTTACTTTGTATGAATTCATTAATTTATAAAATATCAATAGTTTAATATATCCTGAAAATAATCGTTAATTGCAACCCTATCATGCATTTCTTTCTACCACAGTGAAGTAAAGCCCAAAATCTCCAGGTCCCACACATAAGGGCTTTAAATTAAACATATTTTATTCCAGAAAAGATGCATTTATTCACCAGAGAGTTATGATCAATATACTGTAATGCAAAAGCACCTGAATTTAGACCACCATTTAAACCATCACAGGACACTCAGCCTCTAAACGTTTTAGGTCCAGGGATCCCTTACAGGGGAGAACATTTTCCAAGGACTCCCTCTCTTAACCGTAACACCGATCAAGCATAATGCTTCCTACCATTTGTCCTCTCAGATGCCATTGGAATGATTTGTATTCTAAAACTTTTCAACCTAAATACTTCAGACATGTTTCATAGTGATAAACAGAAACACACTTCAATTTGAATCATGTTAAGATGAGATAATCCTTTATTACTCCCACAGCGGGGAAATTTGCAATGATACTGAATGTTAATACCACTGATATACCTTTGAACGGAGGGTGAACAGAGACAACTTGGCAGCATATATAGCCTACATTTCAAGTAATTGATCTTAAAAGCTTTCAGAAAATGACGGTAGCAAGACTGGCATAGTCCTAATAAACCCAGATATTTAAAGTTACCAGTCTAAAGCTGACTTTCAAGAAGAAATAAGAATGAACTTATTACTGTGTGTCACAATCAATGCAGAGTTTCTGTTAGCCCAAATCGAACATGGTTTGGAGTAATGGACACAATATGCTTGTTTTATTGGTGCAAATGGTCCCCATCTGTAGATATCCACTTTTAATGATACAGAACAATTTTAAAATATATAGAAAATGATTTTACGGTCCCCCTGACAGCGCCACAGGCCCCACTTTGAGAACCGTCGCTCTAAGAAACACAGACTATTACAGTTCTTAAGAGCTGAGCTGCCCTCCAAGCAGGTATCTGATCTATTCACTAGTAGAGTTAAGGGTTATCTTTTCAGTTTTACTCAATGTGTACCTGCAGGTCATCTGGCCTGGGCTTACATGGCTTAATGGATGGTGACATATTTTTTTAAACACAGCTATAAAGGAGCAATTTGGGCTTCAGTGTCTTGCCCAAAGAGGAGCTGGGGTTCAAACCTCCATATGTCTCGAGCCACAGCCACCCAACGATGGTCCCACTGTGACCTGTGAGCTCTGGATTTGTGGGTTCAATCATTGGCATAAAAAGCTGTAAAGAACTTCAGTTTTTGACTTGAGCTGGTATTTTAACAGCAGGGATTGATGACCTGACTACAGCACTGCTGGCCATCATCCCATATTCATCAAACATGGGTCTGGTTTGTGTATGTGCTGTGAAACTCTCTGAGTTATCTGTGTCTCTTTACATATGCCACCCAGACAAACTATTCTAAGTGATTCTAATCCTCACTGTCATCCTACATATCTTGAACTGTGGATGTTGATCGGTCAATGTCGGATCCTCCTACCTGGAGTCTGTTACACACACCCACATGTGGATACCTCATATAAAGAATTACCATTTCCTCCGTCGTCATGCAGCCTGTAGTTGTTCCTGCGTCCTGTCTTCCTTCTCTGGCCTGTGGCCTCGTGTACGAGAGCCAACAGCAGAAGGCAGAGCCCCACTCCTCTCCTCAGGTTTCCCCTCAGCGACATTTCTATCCTGGCAGAGAAAGCATGCAGTTTACAAGACAAAGCAATGAAGTGAATACACTTTCAGTGGATGCAAAAACACAAAATATGCAGGCAGCATCATAAGATTCAGCTGTTTGATATGTTACTATCATGCATCCTACAAACCACACCCCAAACAGAGAGCTGTGAAGTTTCTGACTAATGATAATCAACATTAATTTGTTCAGATTATAGGTCTAAAGCCTAAAGCATATAATGCTTCATAAAATGCCTGCAATATTAGAGTACCAAAATATGTAAATGAATATAAAACCAAAATGTTCTGTGCAAATACTATTAGTCCAAACACATTTCAAATGCTGCAAACTTTAATTGAGTTCATGCACATTAAATAAGCATCTCTAAATGTAAATGCATGAACATTAAAGCTGTAGTACACACATTAAAGTTACCATTCAAACTATAACATGGCACTACACGCAAACAAATTAAGGGTGCATACTGTATTAGGCATGCAAAAAAAAGTTATTCTACCTCTCATTTAGCTGCAGTCAGTGCTTGTATAGTGCAGTCATAACATGGCACTAGAAGCAAACAAATTAAAGGTGCATACTGAATTAGGCATGCAAAAAAAGTTATTCTACCTCTCATTTAGCTGCAGTCAGTGCTTGTATAGTCCAGTCATAACATGGCACTACTAAGCAAACAAATGAAGAGTGCATACTGTATTAGGCATGCAAAAAAAAGGTTATTCTACCTCTCATTTAGCTGCAGTCAGTGCTTGTATAGTCCAGTCCAAGCTGTGTGTCTTTGGGAGGCATTTCGCCGCGTAATGAAGTCCTATAAACCGGTCTGAGACTAACTGAGGACCATCAGATGAGCTGGTGTGCTGTGTGTGTAGTGCCGGTGGAGTTCTGGGGCTGCTCCAACATTTGAGCTGCTGGTCCAGTTCAGAGCTGGACGACTGACCGAAAGGACTTTATTTTTTCCTGACTCTGTGGCTGTGCAGAAATCGGAATATTAGACAATTTCTCACTCCAAAAATTATATCAATATATAGCTTATTATCAAAATAAAGCACCCCATAGCAGCACATGAATATTAAAGGAGTGTTGTGGTGTTTTTTTGTCAGGTGGAAGTCTTATTCTCATGGACCACCTTTGTCACTTTTTTGCATTATAGGGTTAATACAGTTTGTGTTTTGGTGCTGTTGTGCATGGAGGTTGTTTGGATGCTGTGCGTAAAAGACCCAAATGAGATTATTTTTACTTTTCCACTGTCGCTCACTAATGCAAAAACCAGATATGGTATGATTCCCAGTACAGATATTAATTTTACTTATAGCCTAGTAGTTGTAACCTACTTGTAAAGTGCAAGTATGTACACTGATTACTTTAATATGTCTAAATAATCTGCTAAATCTTAATAGACTATCTGAAATATGTTGGTGAAATATTTGGTTTTGAATTCAGTCTGTTGCTTTTCCTTTCTGTGTATTTTTTATACACTTTGGTTACAGCACCATCTGGTGGTAAATTTTGCATTTTACATTTGGGGTCAATGAGGGCAAAAAGCATTTTTCTACAACAGGTGGATTCTCATTACCAAAATGTGTGTTTATAATCAGTGGTCCAAGAAGTATTCAGATCCTTTACTTACATAAAAGTACTAACAGTGCACTGTAAAAAAATACTCCACTACAAGTAAAAGTCCTGCTTTCAAAACCTTACTTACTAAAAGTATGCAAGTATTATCTGCAGTGTTCCCTGTCAGTGTTTTGCTATCATATATGATGTTTATGGATTAATATTACTGCTGCATTAATGTGTATGGTGCATTTTAGTTTTAGTGCTCCACAGACTCAGGAAATCCTTTGTCCCACGAGCCATCAAACTGTACAACACCTCTCTAGGAGGGAGGGACAGGGACAAAGGAGGACGGTCTGCAGGACAGATAATAATGCACACAATGCACTTTCATAGACTAAGCTATTGGAGTTACCCTGAATTATACTCATTTTTAACAGTCTCTTCTGCACTATATTTACTTTTTTAACAGTCGTGTATCTCAGTTGTTACCCTGCACTATATTCTGTTTCAACAATTTTCTTCATCTCTTTGTATTTTTATATCTGGTATATTTTTTTTTGTACTTTGTACTACTAACTTTTTTACTGCTTTTTTACTAACATGTTTTGCACTATGGAACTGTGATGCTGGAAACCTGCATTTCCCTTGGGATCAATAAAGTTACTATCTCTCTCTCTCTCTCTCTCTCTCTCTCTCTCTTCAATTTGGTTTATTGATCATGACTGTCAGGTGAACAATATTGCCAAAGCGTCAATTCAATAACAAATTAAAATAAAAAAAGAACAAAATAAAAACAAAAACATATATATACATATATACAATTCATTAAGCAAATTACAATATATAGATATTTAAAAAGAACATGCATGTAAATGGAACAAAACAATAAAGAAGTAATTAACGTTTGTTGTTTCAATAAAACAAACAAACAAACAAATGAAAAACAATTAATAACAATATATTGCAATATCAAAGGAAAAATGTAAAAAACCCAACCCCCCCCCAAACAAAAAAAAACATGAAGTATCTCTCTCTCTCTCTCTCTATCCATCCAGCTATCTAACCGGAACTTTGTAGTATGTGACATTCCCGACCTACCCGGACCTGTTTTGGTGTAACACACGGACATGTTTTGGTGTAACACACAACATTGAGAGTAGCTGATGAAGAGTTGTCTCCTCCTGCTCGACATGTGGAGCCAGATCATTATTCAGCCGCTGATCTAAACAAGCTGCGTGTTTGTAAGTAAACACATCATCGTTAATATTATAACTTTACGTTGTTATGGTAACTAGCTGTCTAACTCCGAGCTAAACTAGCTCAACATGCTAACTGTTAGCTCGTCCTTCACTCGTTAGCATTAGCATTAGCATTAGCTTAGCTGAGTTAGCATGTCAACAAACTTTGGACTTTAGTTATAACTACTGTAACACTTTGACATATTACATATTAACTACGTAGTTTACTTCACGTGGCTCTTTTATGTCAAACAGGTACATTGCTAACTAGGTAGTTAGCATCAGGTTGCTAACTTTTTATTACTTTGAAATCACAAGATAAAATAAAATAAGATAGAACTTTATTAATCCAGAAGGAAATTCTCGTGCCAGAGATTGCTCAAAAATACAACAAAATTACAACAAGTTCAAGTGTATAAAATACAAGTATATAAGATACACGTGTATAAAACACAAGTGTATAAAATGCAAGTGTATAAAATACAAGTGTATTAAATACAAGTATATAAGATACACGTGTATAAAATACAAGCGTATAAAATACAAGCATATAAAATACAAGTGCATAAAATACAAGTGTATAAAATACAAGTATATAAAATACAAGTATATAAAATACAAGTGTATAAGATACAAGTGTATAAAATACAAGTATATAAAATACAAGTATATAAGATACAAGTGTGTAAAATACAAGTATATAAAATAAAAAAGTACTATTTCTAGTTGCTGTGTTTTTGCACAGCATGCACCCATTTCAGTAAGGTGAGGTGTGTAATATCACTAGTATTTGTCCATTATGCTAATTTTCTGTTCCAATCTGTCCAAATCTCCAGGTTTCTTTGAGATCCTTCTAGCTACCTCTTGAATCATGAGTGGCTCCAAGCCGGACATCCTGTGGTCTCCCCACCACCCGGACCGCTATGTCATTTGTGACTCTGAACTGGGACTGTATCGTATTGGACCTGTGGGCAGCTCAGAAACCAAGGCTGGCACTCTACCGCTCTCTGAAGAAACTGCTGCTACTTTACTAGCCATTAACTCCGACACCCCTTACATGAAATGTGTGGCCTGGTACCCGAAGCATGAGCCTGAGTGTTTGCTTGCTGTGGGCCAAGCTAACGGCAGAGTGGTGCTCACCAGCCTGGGTCAGAGCCACAACTCCACATGTAAAGAGCTGGTGGGGAAAGAGTTTGTGCCCAAGCACGCCCGTCAATGCAACACTTTAGCCTGGAACCCGGTGGACAGCAACTTGCTGGCTGCTGGGTTGGACAAGCATAGAGCGGACTTCTCTGTCCTCATATGGGACATTAGCAGTAAGTTTTCCCCAGAGGCCAGTGTAACCTCTGAGAAGATTCGTCTCTCATCTGTGGATTTGGACTCAAGCACAGTAGTGACCAAACCGTTGTATGAGTTGGGCCAGAATGATGCTTGCTTGTCCCTCTGCTGGTTGCTTCGTGACCCAAAGCTGCTTTTGGCTGGCATGCACCGCAACCTCGCAATATTTGACCTGAGAAACACGAGCCAGAAGACGTTTGTCAACACTAAGGCCATCCAGGGGGTGACGGTCGACCCACACTTCCATGACCGTGTGGCCTCTTTTTTTGAGGGCCAGGTGGCCATCTGGGATCTGAGGAAGTTTGAAAAGCCCGTGCTCACGCTCACTGAGCAGCCTAAGCCGCTCACTAAGGTATGATGCAGTTTGTTTTTGAGGAGATGAGCAAAATGTTTAAGCTCTGTCCAGTTAAAGTTGGGATTAGAATTATGTTTTTAAGGTTTCTTTGGATTCTGAAGATGTAGCTTGTTGGTAAAATATTAAATACTGTAGATTTTATACAACATGATGCTCTCTGTTCGCATTTCAGGTGGCTTGGTGTCCAACCCGTAATGGCTTACTGGCCACGCTGACACGTGACAGCAACATCATCCGCCTGTACGACATGCAACACACGCCTACACCCATCGGTGACGAGACGGAGCCCACCATCATCGAGCGAAGCGTGCAACCCTGTGAAAGCCAGATTGGCAGCTTTGCTTGGCACCCGTCCTCTCAGAATCGCATGGTGGTGGTGTCGGCAGCCAACCGGGTCATGACTGACTTCACCGTGTTTGAACGCATCTCGCTAGCCTGGAGTTCCACCACCTCGCTCATGTGGGCGTGCGGCAGACACCTGTACGACTGCGTGGAGGATGGGGCTGAGGGAGTGGAGAGCGTGATTGAGAAAGACATCGCCACTAAGATGAGGCAGAGGGCTCAATCCAGGTACGGGCACGATACCGTCCAGGTGTGGAGAAACCACTTGCTGGCTGGAGGGAACGATCCCCAGCTCAAGTCTCTGTGGTGTGATCTGTTTTATATCCTTTTTGATGATGAGGTGGTGGAAATACCTGTTTACTGGGGAAGTGATACTGTTTTCATATTTATGTTGGTATAACAGTCATTGTAAAGCTACTGTGAATAGGAGCATCCTGTTAATAAGGCAACACAGCTCAGTCTATGTTTAAAGGACCAGTGTGTAACATTTAGGTGGATCTAGCCAGCAGTTTAACTGTTATTCTACTTTTGTCCAGTTTGAATTTGAGTATTATGATAAAGTCCTGTAATAGTTGTAGTTCTTAAGCTCTTTGATCTGCCCTGCTTCATGCCATCATTATGTTGTTTGAATTGCAAAATCAATTACAATTCCTATATCAGTATCACATATGAAGCAGTGTGCAGAGGATATGGAGCTGAAACTGCAGGGGAACAAACAGTCGGTGGTGTACTCTGGTATCAAGAATATTGTAAAGACCAGCTCAGGTGAGTCGTTTGAATCACCTGAGAATTTCATATGATAATAAAATGCTCTTTGTGGTGAAGAACCTTGGTTAAATAGTATTTGTAAACATTTTTTATTATTATTTGTGTTATCCTACATTGATAGTACATTGCAAAATTGTTAAAATGGAGTCATTGAATGTTCTGTGTACGTCTTCCTGGTTCCCCCAGGCACAATAGAGAGCCGCAGGTGCTGGAGCGGTTCAGACCGGCAGACGGATGTACCGCGATACCACAGCGAGGAGCGCTGCCTCGCCCTGCGGCTCTGCGGCTGGATCAGCCGGGGCCCCGACATCGACGTGGAGATATTCCTGCGATCACTGGAGCAGGAGCGCGAGTGGGAGCGGGCGGCCGCTGTGGCTCTGTTCAACCTGGACATCCGCCGGGCCATCCAGATCCTCAACAAGGGAGCCACCGCTGAGAAGGGTGAGTGGGTGCAGGGAGAGGAAGCAGGTGCGTCTTTGAAGTGTTGACTGAGAGGAAGAGTGTTTCAGACCAAACAAATGTACTTTAGTAATTTTAAACTGACATAAATTTGTATAAACTGATGTATGTGCTACACTACGCTTCATTATTGATTAATCTGTCGATTATTTTCTCAATTAATCGATTGGTTGTTTGGTCGATACAATGTCAGAAAATGGTAAAAAATGTCGATCAGATGACGTCTGATCGTCTGATGACGCCCAAGATGACGTCCTCAAATGTCTTGTTTTGTCCACAACTCAAAGATATTCAGTTTACTGTCATAGAGGAGTAAAGAAACCAGAAAATATTCACATTTAAGAAGCTGGAATCAGACAGTTGTGACTTTCTTTTCTTAAAAAATTACTCAAACCGATTAATTGGTTATCAAAATAGTTGCCAATTAAAGAAGCTTTGGGTAGAATTGGAGCAAATATGAATAAATATTTTTATAAAATGGTCACTATATCCTGACAGTAGTGCATGAGACAAGTAATCTGAAAAAAGAACATGTGCCCCTGTGTCCTCCGGTGCTCCTAATGGCATCTGCAAGATTTCACAGCAGCTGTCAATCACGAGTGAGTCAGTTCGCGAGTGATTTACAGCTGCCTTTGTTGAATGAACAGCCAATAGGAACGCTCTCTTTCTGACATGACCTGTGATTGACCAAAGTCTCCTGTCACTGGCTAGATTTTTTAAAGCCTGAAAGTTTTCTCTCAGAACATTTGAATTATAATATGCTGAAAGGTTATTATGGAATTTCTGTCCAATGATGCCAAAAACATTCTGCCTACCGCAAGTTTAATTCAATAGTTGACAACTAATCGATTAATCATTGCAGCTGTACTTCAGTGAGATCTGCCTCTGCATTATTGTGCATTGTAATGTCACGCTGCTTCAACACAAAGTTATGTAAGCAATATTTGTAAAGATATGTCGACTCATGTCTAGAGCGTGTATAGATACTACTCAGAAATGTGGTAAATATTGTATATTATTGTACTCCTGGTAATCATAGTTTATGCCTAAGTGTGCTAAGTGCCTGTTTTCCTTCAGAGCCTTTCAACAAATGAAGTTAAGGTCTTGGGGAATTTCAAAAATGTAACAGCAGGAGAACCTTGTTTTTCACACAACACTCATCCTGCAGTGCTTTTCACACTGAGGTTTAATGAAAATGGGGAGAGAAAGCTGTTGTTTACACACGTCTTGGCTTAAAAAAAATTCCACCAATGTAGGTCAAGCGTTTTTCTGCTGTGTGTTCTAATGAGTGTTTTCTGAACATGACTGACGGGGTAATTCATTAGATAAGGCGTGTCAGCAGACACATCTCAACAGTGTTTTGTTTTTTTGTCAAAACAGCAGCTCTGACTTAATATAGTGATTCTCATCTGCACGCCTCTACAATCATTTAGTCTGACATGCCCCCAGCATGTTCTTTTAAATATCTAGTGAGGTGATGATCTGCTGGCCAACTGAAAACTGCCTTTCTTACTTTTGCAGAGAAAACCATTAAAACTACTTTATTTCAGTTATGCTAAAATGTGCAATTCCTATTTACCAGTAGTTTAATGTTAAAGGAATGGTTAAACATTTTGGGGAAAATGCTTATTTGCTTTGTCGCCCAGAGTTAGAGGAGAAGATCGAAATCTCTCTCATATCGCTCCTCAAAATCAGAAGCTACAGCCACGAGATGCTTCGTTTATCATGAATCTAGATCTGGCTCTGTTCAAAGGTTCACATTCTGATTCAGACAACTTTATTTGTTCCAAGAAAGGCCAATTCATTTGCAGCTTTACACCAGTCCACACACACAGGCGTATGTCAGAGGCAACAGATCAACATACATGGGTCCATACGAGGGACAGTGAGCTGCATTAAATGAAATAAATCGCTTTGCTATAGTTCATATAAACCAAGTTTAAAAGAAGAATGTAGCAGTCATTTAGAAATGACTGTCGACACGCACATACAGTCCCCTCGAAAACTATTGGAACAGCGAGGCCAATTCCTTTATTTTTGCTGTACACTGAAAACATTTGGGTTTGACATCAAAAGATGAACATGAGACAAGAGACCAGCATTTCAACTTTTATTTCCACGTATTTACATTTAGATCTGTTGCACAACTAGAAGTGCTACTAGAAGATAGCATCGTTTGTAATGGAGTACAACATTTTTAGGTGAGCAAAAGCATAGAAACGGATAGACTTAAAATAGATTAAATGAATAATACTTAGTATTTAATATTAATATTAATATTTAGTTGCAAATCCTTTGCTTACAATAACTGCATCAAGCCTGCGACCCATTGATATCACCAAACGTTTGAATTCTTCTTTTGTGATGCTTCTCCAGGCTTAAATATATTAAAAAAAAATAATAATAATTATAAATAATAAAATAGTAATACAAAAATTAAAAAGAATATAATATATAAAGAATATAAAAAGTGATGGAGTTGTTTTTAATGTGAGATAACCATAAAACACAGGTCTTTTTAAAGTAATTCCAGTGTCTTGGAACTTATTTTTCATTTAGCCACAAAGCTAGGTCACCTTGAACAACTGACTCAGTCAGAAGCTCCATCAAAAAAAAACCCAAGTCCGACCACAGTGCAGCTCTTACAGTAAAGACTTTGCACATAGTGAATGAACCTGCGTGTCTGACTCCTTCTTATTCCCAGGTGACCTGAACCTGAATGTGGTTGCCATGGCTCTGTCAGGCTACACCGACGAGAAGTCCTCCCTGTGGAGGGAGATGTGCAGCTCTCTGAGGCTGCAGCTGAAGAACCCCTACCTTTGCGTCATGTTTGCCTTTCTCACCAGTGAGCCTGGAGCCTATGATGGCGTGCTGGTATTGAATTCTCTTACTATCATGGAATTTCATAGCTCTATTGCAAACACGAGGGAAGTTAGCAGAAAGAAAAGTGTTTAAATTGGCACTCTTCTCTCACTGAACAGTAGCTGTTTTATTCCCACTTCATGAAAACATTTACATATTCTTTACATGGCTGATGAATAGGTAGTTAATACTCCAGTGGTCTCTATTGGGAAAATAACAGGAAGAGATTTGAAGTCATGAAACATCTCATAGATGCATGTTTGTGATTATTGGTCACTTTGACGATCTTGGCTTTTAGAATTGATTAGGTGTAAAATAATTAACATTAACATTACAAGAAAATCATTTTTAGTGCCAATATGGAGACACATATGCTATTTACTGAATGTAAGGGGCTCCTTTTCCCAAATTGTGATTCAAAAATATGTATTTGAAATGACAAGAGAAGATGAATTTCTTTGTATTTCAGTATGAGAGCAGTGTTGCCGTGCGAGACCGAGTAGCCTTTGCCTGTATGTTTCTCAGCGACGCACAGGTAACTCAATACAAAGACAATCTTTGAATACCGTACTTTTGTTGTGCATTTGTCACATCCTGTAACGCCAGTTCCCAATGAATTTCTTCAGAAGTGCATGTGACATTCTTCAAATCTCTGGGGTATTTTGGCTGCAGCTTCCTCGATACATCGACAAACTAACCAATGAGATGAAGGAGGCGGGCAACCTGGAGGGCATCCTGCTGACGGGGTTGACTAAAGATGGCGTAGACCTTATGGAGAGCTACGTGGACCGCACTGGAGACGTCCAGACTGCCAGCTTCTGCATGCTGAAGGTACTCAAACACAGACAAATTACGCAAACTTAGTCTTTTTTTATACTTTGGACACATTCACAACAAACTATATATGTTTGCATCAGAGCTTTTAACATGTTTTGCTTTTATAAATCTATTGTAGATAATAATAATATGAATACAAAACTCTCTGAAACTTTGCCTTGTATCATTTAATAATGATAAAATTGTATTGAGATGCAAACTGAGGCTACTGTCGCTCGTTCCTTGCCAGGCTCTTTCAGTCATTCAGCGCATATGGTAGTATAATAAACAGATAAATAATATAATCCCATACCCCATAGCAACAAGAAGATAATTAAATTATATATTTTGTATTTATAAATCCTGCAAAGTATCAGTATATCACTTCTCTTCTCAAATTTAAAACCACTGCTCACCCGTGTGTATGTGTGTGTGTGTGTGTGTGTGTGTGTTAATCAAGAAAAATGACAACAGGGACAAATAAAGAACAGAAAGAAAGACCAGATCTCAGGCCTGTTTGTCTCTAGTTACCCCTTTCGGGTAAATACTGATCTTGGGAAGCCTTCCACTACTTTGCACCTAGAAATGGAATGAATTACAGAGGATTTTACAACTTGAATGTACAATCGCACTAGTTGATTTTTAACTTTTAACTTCAAATCTATTTAGTCAGTGTTATCGTCACTGATGTTGTATTGTGCTTTAGTTTGTCTCGTTATGCATTTGTCCTGTTGTTTTGTCTGGCTTTAGATGTTTTTTTCTTGCAAAAGAGATTTTGATTTTGAGGCTACCTCATTGAAAGGTTATACATAAATGCAGTTTGATTCCACAGCTTTAGCCTCTTTGACCATAAACACAAATAGGTGATAGTCTTACAGAAATGATGTGCTGATAACAACTTTTTCACGTGAAGGACCCCTAAACTGACACAAATTAGACCACAGACTTCCATTTGTTTTTGTCCCAGGGCCTCCCATCTGATGGGATTTTTGCTTTTAGATGTTTTATTACCGAAAGTGCATGAAACCCATGACCAAAATAATGATACATTTTGTCACGGAAATATAGTGAGAATAAATTATATTTTTACTGGGGACTCCCTCAAGGACCCCTTGGGGGTCCCTGGACCCCACTTTGGGTGGCACAACAATACTTTCTTTCAATCATAAATAAAGCAGGCCACTGTTTATTGTTTGTAGATCAGTTAAACATGTCTTTTTGTGCAACACAACGTTTGCACATTTGAGTTATTTTCTGTTGGATTAGTTTTGTTTTCTGGCCTCACATACAATGCTAAAACTGAATGTTAGAAAAAAACTGGTCCATAGTTGAACCTAATTTCCAAACTGCAGACTGAGTTCTTATGGTTGAACGGACAGAGAACAGCCCCAACAAGCTACAGTTAGGGTGTTAAAGCACCTAACCCGTTTGGTTCGATTAAAAAGAACTCAGCTCCGTTTGCCTGTTAAGTTGCGAACCAAACAACCGAACTGAGACCACCTAAAAAAGTGGGTCTCGATCCGCTTCCAAGCGAACTCTGTTGCAGTTTGTTTGTGGTGTGAAAGCAAACGAACCAACCATAGGATTTTATGATAGCAGATATGAGATGTTAGCATGATTTCAAAAGCTGAACTATTAAACTAATCCATCTGTTGATGGTGAAATCTGTTCAGGAAGCGATTTTATTGATCTGTATTTAAGGCCATGTATATAAGCATGTCAGGGCGGGTATTTTCCCTCATTACTTGGTCAAAAGCTGTTAAAACTGCTGTTCTTGTATCTGAATCTGTGTACTTTGTCAGTCCATTAACTCCATTAAAATGTGTGTGACAGCGATCCCGCAGTAATATGCCTCGTGCATGTGATCGTGTGTTCCCCGGCGTTTGTACCAGTCCTCTGGGAGCGTGCAAAAGGGGCTTTTGTACAGTGTCTCTGCCATTATTCATCATTACATGCAGTCGATTTGCAGTCTAATAATACTAATAATGCTACTACCCGTTATTAGTCAAAGAACATAAATATACACATCAGAATAGCAGCATTATGCAGCATTAAAGTGGGTCCTGATGATGCAGGATGACAATCAGTGAGTTTCCTGTCAGTCTGTAGAACTTCATGTTTACTTCTCTGGTTCGTTTGTAAAAAGTGTGAACAGGAACCGGACCAGAACTAAAATGCAGCATTGTATAATTGTTTCCCCTTGGTTCTGGACCAAATAAACCAAACTACAGGTGTGAAAGCACCATAAGTGACCCCAAAATAAAAGGTTTAATCAGCAACTTAAATGAACTAAACACAAAACTGCAACAAAGGAAAAAGGGAATTGTTGGTCTGATCGCACCCTTGGAGAAATCCAGTAGGCACATGCTAAAACTTGCCTCTTCATTTCTAAAAGGTCACAGCTGTTATTCTTAACACAATTGCCACCTCCAGTAACAATATGAAGCAAGCAAGAGTTGTTTGCTCTCATGCACTTGTTTCTATACGGAAAACTAAAGAAATTTAAGTGGTGGAACAAGTAATGTATTTATCATGCTGCAGATCAACTCTTGTGGTTTGCTTTATATTCTTCCTGTCCTAACCTGCTCCTGAATAGAGTACTGCAATGTACAAGTCATCCACCACCTATGCATATACCTCACATACATATACAAAAACATGTACACATTCCACCGGAGGGCTGGGTGCAGGAAGGGCGAGACTTCTAGACGCTATTTTGTTCAAGTGCATTTTGTCTATTTGTTTTTGACACCTTACCTGCTTCTCCATGCTCTGTGCAAACTGAAATGATAATGTGAAATAAAGCTAAGAATAAACGTTCTTCCAACAGGGTTCCCCAGGTGAAGTGTTGAAAGACCCTCGAGTCCAATGCTGGATCGAAAACTACCGCAACCTGTTGGATGCTTGGAGATTCTGGCACAAACGGGCCGAGTTTGACATCCACAGAGGCAAGCTGGACCCCAGCTCCAAACCACTGGCCCAGGTAACGGACACTGTTAATAGGGGTCCCCTTTCCATATAGACTACAGTGTGTACATGACGCACTATTAATAAATATGTCCAGTAGAAGAGCTTGCACTCGACACTGCACTTCTTTAGGTGTGAAGCCGATTGGATGAATGGTTGTTGAGAAAATCATAGGACAGATTTACATTCAGACAGAGACTCCTTCCATTTTAGTTAGATGAAACGAAATTGGCTGACAACAAATGACAATTTTCATTATTAATTAATCATTTGAGTCATCTATGTGTGGGAAAATCTCAAACTTTTGCTGGCGTCTCAAATGTGAGGGTTTGCTGCTTTTCTGCTTTTGCTGCTTTTCTTCTCTAACAATTAATCTAAAAATGATAGATTAATGATTAATGAAAGAATAATAAGCTGCAACCATAAATACTTGTATTTGATCATGTCAATCATTACAGGTTACTAGTTAGGTTTGATACAATGTTCGGAAATGCACGTTTGCTATCTCATTAAAACAGTGTCTTGATATAAAATAACCTGACTCTTAATGTGATAGGGCACTGGCAAACTCAAAGCAGTCTGTCTTGTTTGTTTACAGTCTTAGATATCACTTCCTTCATTACAAAATAGGACGCTTGTACTGTTTATTACAGCACAGGCAGTTTGTGCCAAGCTTGTAACACCCACAGCTCTGCTCTCCAATTCTTGTCATAAAACCTGCGTTCTAGTGAGCAGTCTTTGTTGTTTCTCTGTTCCTGATAGTACACATACTGTACTTAACGACCCTTTTTTAAAGCCTAATACTGAAAACGTTTATGTGTGATTATGAGTACGCTGGTGCTGCAAGCGAACCTCGGCACTACCTACTTGCACCACTGACATTCCAATATTCACAGTTAAGCATGTTGGGATTATTGCAGTATTATCTAATTCTTATCTCCCTCTCCCCTCAAAGTGAAAATCAGACAGCTGGCGAGCGTGTGCTTGTTGGTTTTACCTTCATGTCCACCGGTCCTTATCAACCGACCTTTGTGTTTGTTCTTGTGCGACAGGTGTTTGTGAGCTGCAACTTTTGTGGCAAGTCTATCTCCTACAGCTGCTCGGCGATGCCCCACCAGGGCCGCGGCTTCAGCCAGTACGGTGTCAGCGGCTCGCCCACCAAGTCAAAAGTCACCAGTTGCCCCGGCTGCAGGAAACCGCTGCCACGTTGTGCCCTCTGCCTCATGAACATGGGAACACCTGTTTCTAATTGCCCAGGTAAATTGGCCTGTGTGGCGTATGTAGACAGATGCTCAGCTGATATTTCCAGCAACAGGCGCAGGCAGCAGCTTAAGTGTTTATAACACTTAACTGAGCATTTGCAGGGGAGATTGTGTGGACTTTGCTCAGCATTTAGAGGCAGTTGCACCTGGACGTTCAGTGGCCTATCCGGTTTTTATTGCTGTGATGTCACTCATACCAACGTTGATATAGATAGTCAAATCTTTATTGATTGTTAATATTGACTTGTGGATAAATCTTTTCTGGCAGGTACAGGGAAGTCAGATGAGAAGGTGGACTTGACAAGGGAGAACAAACTCGCTCAGTTCAACAATTGGTTCACCTGGTGTCACAACTGTCGACACGGCGGCCATGCTGGCCACATGCTCAGCTGGTTCAGGTGGGACTCTCGCTGGATGCTGCATGTGTGGATAATCTAACATATGTGAACACGGTTCCTTTCTTTGATGTACCTCCTGTTCATTGGATTTTAAAATCTGAAACAAAAATTACAAAAAAAATCTAATATCCATCAGTACAAAATGAAAAATGGGACTATTTTCAAAGATATCAAAAGAGTTGATAGCAACAAGATCAGACATAAGATGAGAGCTATTAAACCCAAAGTGGACATGTGATGTGCACAAAACATTTCCTCTTTCTCTGCGATTATCATGGAAGGCAAAGTGATTCTACTGATCTATAAAACGTCACTACTGCTCTTAATTACCTGTCACTTAAATATATAGGTAAATGTAATATTGTTAAATCCATGTTGGGATGTCTTTTCCAGTATAAACTGGTTGGTTAGGAGGCAATCATGGCATCCTCTTTGAGGATGAAGCTAATCCTTGTTTCCCTTAAACCTTCTCTATTCGATATCCAGAGCATTGATATAGCAGCAAACAACTATTGTCTATGTAAAGATATAGTGGAGTAATGTCTACCTGAGCAGAGAATGAAGTCGCTCTCCCTCTGTGTGTTTTGTAATGCGCGTGCTGTTCGTGCATGTGAGCGTGTCCCACTGGATAGCTGACGACCGTCGCTTTGCACTGCTCTCATACGGCGGTTACAGCTGATAACCTTTGCGGTTTCCTCCCAGGTTAACACTGTTAGCTCTGTGGTTGTTATTTGCACTGTTAGCTCTGTTAGCTGTGAGCCACCTGCTCATCAATCGCCATGTTGAGAGCCCTGTGGATGCAATAGAAATGCTCCCAATCTAGCATTTGGCACCTTTGAACAGTAGCCTCTAGTTATCTTTTACCGCCAAAGGCAATGTTGATTAGAAATAATGTGCTTATGGCAAAACCCTCTTTACTATATGTTATTTCCGGCTGACTAAAGATAAAAAGTATAAATAAAAATACAGAAATTGGAGCCATATTCCTTCAAACCATTTTTTGGATCTGGAAAACTCTTCAATGAAACGATTTTACCAAAATTCCTTTTGTTCATTCTTGTATAGAAAATTCAGAATTGGAAATGCAATGAACAGAAGGTACACTGACCTGCTGAGCCCTTCTATGTTCTTACGGCCTGGATGTACAAACTCCTGTATCTACTGTTTACACTCCCATGTTGTAATCTTTTTAATTGTCCTTCATGTGTCCATTACAGAGACCACACAGAGTGCCCAGTGTCTGCCTGCACGTGTAAATGCATGCAGCTGGACACCACAGGGAACCTGGTGCCTTCAGACAGCAGCTAAACAGGAGACGCATGTCGGATAGTGAAGCCAAACACCAGCCCGAAGCCAACCAGTACAGGTTCACTGCTGCACCCGCCACACACAGACAACTGGGCAAGGGACAAAGGGGGTGCCAGCAGTGTCCTTCTCTGAAAGTGTCTGCTTGAATCGAATGACGTACTGTTAAGTTATAGTCTAGTGAATGTAATGTTGTAACAGAGCCCTATATGAAAAAGGGAGGCAGTGTGTGTTACTGATATGACTAACTGAATCAATGATCGAAAGGGAGAAAATGCAAACTCACTGCTCTGCTAATGTAAAATCCCACTCAGGAGAAATACAAGAGGCTCTGCTGTAATCAGCCTCTTCCAATCTAACCTGAATCAGGCTTATGATTTTATTGTGATCTATTAAAAAAAAAAAAGTCAAATATCCACTCACATCATGTTGTAAAGATGTGATCACAGGTGCCAATATGTCGGAGCTATATTTTGTGGTTTAAATACGCTATTTAACGTCTGTGTTTGTCTTACGAAAGGATCTTCACATACCTCATGAAAGCATTGTTCGGGGTGAAGGACGGTACCCCGGGTGACGGAGCGGAGTGTCGCGCACAATAACAACACTCTCTTGCTCTCTTCATGTTCCTCTGTGCCACTCTTCATCTGGCATTGTGCGGTTAGGGCTTCCAGTGTTGAGGGGGGGTGGTTTTCGGGGAGAGGATGAGGAATTGGAGAAGGTAGGGGTGATGGGTGATGAGGAGGAAAGGGTGGGAGGGTGCGTCTGTATTCACCAGCCCACTCCAGGCCTGTGGTCCATGAAAGAAGCTCGCCAGAAAACAGCAGCTGCTCGGCACTCTGACAAGACCCTCCAGATTGTTCCCCTCATAAAGAACCTCAGCTGCCGGAACACTATTGACTCAAAGAGAGGGCGAGAGAACAGACAGCCTGAGCCCTGTACCCCCCCTCGTACACCCTCCGACATACACAGACTTGCCCTCTCTTTCTTTCTCCCTCTCTGTGGTGCCCAAATTGCACCCAAAAACTATGCATACCACACATCAATCCAAGGATGGGCGCCGTCTGTGGGGGGACGGCCGTGTGTAAGCCGCATTGTAAATGGGTTTTCTCTCTTTCTCTGCCACCCTCCCCGCTCTGTCACTAACCTAGGGAGGCATTGTAAGTGAGAGGCGGCCTGCACCAGAGCTGGCTAAATCACTTAGTCATGGAGTAGGGAGGAGGAGGTGAGGAGGAGGAGGGTTGGGGGGGGCACAGGAGCTACTGTATGCCGCTTTCACCAGGATCTCTTCCCGGTGTGGGAGGTTTTATAGGCCTGCATGCCCTTTTGTGAACTATTTTGGAGTGGAGCTGACAAATTGGCGAGCCGTGTAGCGTCCCGAAAAACAGGGTGGCTGGAATTTCATCCTTTCAGTGTTTCTTGTGTTTGCCTTTTAAATAAATTCCGGCTGACAAATTGAAGCGCTGCTGAATGGGGCGTTTTCCATAAGTTTACATGGTTTATTTTTACATTATCGTGTTTCATAGACACAGATGGCGTGGGTTTTTCTATCGTGTGCATTCTTTATCTTTGCTTGAAAGCATTGAGTCACACATTATTCTCCCATGGGAACTCCCACAGAATCACAGACCATCAGTGCAGGCAGCAGTGGAAAACAATAGATTTTATAACTCAGAACTAAACAATACATCTCCTTAGTAGATTAAAAGTCCATCTTTGACCTTGGAAACAGCAGTTGACACAACAATCTCACCACAAGGTCAATTGTTAGATGTTCTGGAGCTTTCAGTCTCATCACAGTTTTCCTCAGCAGATGGAGTTTGCCCAGTTGCCACCATTTTTTTTTATGAACTTCTTGTCCATTTTGGCTTAAAAGTTGAGATGGAAATTCACTCTTGACATTGAAAAACAGCACTTAATCAACAATCTCACCACATTCAGAATCAACATTCTTGGCCAAGTAGGATTAAGCATACAAATAGAGCCCAGATCAAATATACAGGAACATACACACAGACATACAGCTCAAACAAGGCTGAACAAAAATGTGCCAATGCAAGCATATTTCTTTTATGGTAAGATAACAGGTAAGTAGGTATGAAACATTTCTATGTACAGGTCAAACTGTTACTGTGCATTGTGTACAATGCTTGAATGCATATTGTATCAAGATTGTATGGATAATGTAAGTCACTTTAGGCCAGGGGTCAGCAACCTTTACTATCAAAAGAGCCATTTTAGGCAAAAACTAAAAAAAAAAAAAAGATCTGTCTGGAGCCGCAAAACATTTGAGCATTGTTATGAAGGTAACACAGTTTATAGTCTAAGTATATAGTATATAAGTCTAATGCAGTGAGGGCCAAAGTGCAAATGTACTAAGGAGTATTAGGACCACATTGAGGTGAAAAAAATCAGAGATTTCCAGAATAAAGTCATAATATTACGAGAATAAAGTCATAGCTGTACGAGAATAAAGTCATAACTTTACGAGAATAAAGTCATAACTTAACGAGAAAAAAAGTCGTAATATTACGAGAATAAAGTCATAACTTAACGAGAAAAAAAAGTAATATTACGAGAATAAGGTCATAACTTTACAAGATAAAAAAAACACGTAAAATGACTACTTTATATGTCTTTATTCTCGAAATTTCAGATTCATTTTGGTTGTTTTTTCCTTTTTTATATATATACATATATTTTTCCTTTTTTCTTTTTCTTCCTTTTCCTCATAACAAAATAAAATAAAATGAAATATGGATAAAACAAAATTGAGAGAAAAATAAATTAAAGAAAGAAAGAAAAATAAATAAATAAATAAAGAAAGAAAACTTTAAAAAAGCCAACTGGGTGTTATTGTTAGTTTTTGGTGTGTAAGTGGTTTACTGGGAGCAGTGCTGGTTGTATACTGTTATATATATTGAATAAGCATAATTTGGTTTAAGTATATTTCTGCATCTTCATTTTTTCCACACAAAAAAAAACAACTATACCCACACTAATAAGACATCTCTAACCTGATTGGCTGAAAGCACTATCCATAGACAACATTTGCACCAATCAGCGCTCTTACTGTATAACGCTCTCAGCCAATCAGATGCTCGGAAGCTCGTAGCGTAGCCCGCCCCCAGACACCAGCCAGTAGTGAGTCCGCAGCTGCTGTCAGTTAGCCTCAGAGAGTGGACGTGATGGGGAACACAGCAGAGCTGGAAAAACACGACTTAAATGTTTGAAGAAGTATGAAAAACAACTTTTAAAAGTTACTTTTATAGTGGTTAAAGCTTACGTCGGCATGTGGTAGTATCTTGGAGGTAAGTTAATACTGAATAATGTGTGTTTTTGTCTCTTTTAGAGCTGAAAATGTTAAAAAAAGGAAGCTAACTTTTTTTTTTGTTGCTAACAAGCTAATGTTTATCTTACTGTTCTCCACCTCTCACTTCCACCACCACCACCTCCTCCTCTAGAGAAGCAGCAACTTTTGGCAGTACCTCCTTTCTTAATAGGAATTACAGACAGTTTTCCAGGATGTCAGGAGCCCCCAGTAACTCGCTCCAGCAGCCCAGGGTGAGACGCAGCAATGCGGGCTCTCCAGGCTCCTCCAGCAGCAGCTGCCGTCTGCACCCCATCCGAGCCACCGTGCCCTACCAGCTCCTGCGTGGTGGAGGAGGTGGTGGAGGCGGGGGACCGAGCAGCCCGACGCGGTCCAGCCAGCAGACCCTCCACGGTGCTGGTGGTGGTGGTGGAGCCACGAACAGCAGAGGCTCAAGTCCTCCATCCAGCCCTTCACTCACTGCAGGAAATGCTAAGCAAAGACTGTCTCCTGAGAATAAGGACTCCTGTCCTCCACCAGACTCTCCAGTCTCCAGAGGTAACTTTTTCATTTAATCTTTTTTTTTTTTTTTTTGCAGTACATATAGGCCAACAAAAATGCTATGTCGCCACGTGCTGTTGCTCACTGATAACTTGTCAGGGTAACTTTATTTTTTGCTTACTAGTTACACACAAGTTAGATTATTATATTTATGATAATATAATATAATATGTAAACTATCCCAGATTTATTTACATCCCAAATTAAATATATGAACAGCATCCCAAGTTTATTTACAACCAACATATCCATCTGGAGTTAAAAAGTAGATATAAACCGACCTTTAACACAACCCTTATCACAACTCTTCCTCAAACATATACCTCCCAATATATTATAATTGTACACAGAAGTTAGATTATTATGAATGAATGAAAGACTTTATTTCGAACATAAAATAAATACAAACAGATACAAAATAATAACAAGAGTAATAGTGTCTGAAAAGGTGTATAGGTAGAAGTAAAACTTATATTTCCCTATACCCCTTTCTCACTTCTCTTCTAATAACTCATATATCATAGAATGATAATATAATATGTAAACTATCCCAGATTTATTTACATCCCAAATTAAATATATGAACAGCATCCCAAGTTTATTTACAACCCACATATCCATCCGGAGTTAAAAAGTAGATATAAACCAACCCTTGTCACAACTCTTTCTCAACCATATATCTCCCAATATATTATAATTGTGCAAACAAATAGAATAGAATAGAATAGAAAGCTTTATTGTCATTGTATTAAATACAACGAGATTCACAGTTGCCATTTCTGGTCAGTGCTTTAAAACAAATACTTGACAAGACTAAATGAGGCAGATAAAACAAATAACAGGTAAAACACACACAGTTATAAAGCAAATAAAACAGGTAAAGTAGATGTAATAAATAAATATAAACAGAAGTGTTACACTAGAAGTATAAAATAGATGTAATGTAAACAGAGGTTGTTGCACTTGTAAAATATGTAGGGTAGATGTAATAGGGTTAAATAGTATTTTTTATAACCTTTTTTAAGCCTGGAGCAAAGGTTGGCAACTTGATTTGCAAAAAAAGGTTGATGCATTAACTATTTAGCCTATCATCCACTTACACAATTAGGCACTCATAAAGAGAATAGAGTGCACTATTGGCTCTCTTATTTCCTATGGACTTTTGACAGGAGAGAGGGGGAGGAGAGAATTGGCAGAAAGGCATGCTTTCAGTTGTAAAAGGGGCCACGTCAGTCCCAGTAGACAGACACAGTGCTGAGTGAATAGTCAGGTGTTGCTTATTCTGACCTCACTCCATACATACATGCAGCATGGAGCACTCATGACATATTCAGAAACATATGCTGAGCTTCCTCCACCACGTTGCCTTGCACATGGGTAACAGAGGCTAGCCGCTATGTCGTTTCGTGTCATGCTCAGCTGCTCCTTAGAAAGGGAAATGGGAGACAAACTGAAGGAGTCCAGGCAGCCCTAAATCCGCATTTCCCAGTGTTTCACTAAATCTCATTTATGTGACCGCCTTTTCCTGCCAAATATCGACACTGTGCTGGTTTTCCAGACCGGTAGCAGTATCTTTTTGTGGGCCAGAACTGCATTTTTTTGTTGTTTTTTTCCTGTAAACCCTGACAACCCAAAACATACACATAACCACACATTATCTATGTACATTGTGATATGGGGAGTGCCTGGATACAGCTTGCTTTTCCAGTATGTGGAGACAAAAAGAGACTCCTTCTAGTTTAACCTGAGTGGGTATTTCTGAGTATACATCAGTTCCCCTGAAAAGTACCAAGTATTTTCTCTACAAGGCAGTTCTGCACTTAATGAGATTAGGTCACATATCTCAACACGCCACACAGCAACCACGGTGCACCAGCCCGGATCAATGCTACCTTCCTTAGTCACATTTAATAGCTTCTCTCTCTTATACCTTTTAACCAAAATGGCAACCCTCTTGCTTCAGTACAGGATGGTAGTTATTGTGGAGTTGTGTGTGTGGGATTTTATGTTTGTGACGTGTTTCACATTCCTCAGTTCTTTGAATGAGATGACCTCCAACCTCCTTGACCAGTGTACCATGCAAGGCAGGAAACGGAGTCTCTTCCATAACAACTGAGTAGGCAGACTTGCCAGGCACGACACATTTCACCCGTGTTTGGCTAGCGTTTGGTGTTGATTTCCCACCCCAGTGGCATGCCACGCATACCTCAGTCCTCTGAGAGAGACGACCTCTAACCCAGGCCAGTGTCTCATGTTAGTGGTGATGATGGAGACGTGACCCGCCTTCATTGCTGTGACCTCACAGTCCAAACACGCCGGAGTGGCCTCAGATGATGACTATGATCGGCAGTCAAAAAAATGCAAACATGATTTAGTCATCTTCATCTCTCATCACAGCAGTTCAGCTTGATGAGACTGAAGCAGGAGGCGTTGCACTTTGTAATTTATCATTCATTGTAGTACTTTGAACCCACTCGTAGACATAATGCTTGCCATTTGGTGGGAAATTCATTCCAAAGTGCCTCGCAGTACCATCAGTGTTAGTGCCCGACAATGTCACCCTGGTAATGGACTGCACTGGTGTTCAGATCACAGCATGATGATGAAGGACGGAGTGAAGAGTATTATATTCCACATCATGACCTTTTAGGTTCACCAGAATGACATCATTCACTTACCACACTGTCCCAACAATGATAGTCCTGCTCTCTGTCAAAGTGCCAGCTGTGCTGAAACAGCCCTGCCTCATTGTCAACCATTCAAACTGCAGAGTAGGACCAAATGTGAAAATGAGCGTGTTGTCCAAATCAAGTCGACTCTGGTGGAACTGGGCTGTGTTTTCTGTACTTTTATCCGCCTGCACATAACTGACTGTGTAACATCTGGTTGAATCTTAACTTTGATGTCAAGTTTGTTCATTCTCAGTTATAAAAGTTGGAATCGTTAACACTGTTGGCGTACCCTCCTCGTCCATTGAGATGCACTCAAACTAGTCCAAGATAACTTATTGTGGGATGTACCCACTGGACTCATTGACTTATGCTAACAATGCTAACAAGCCATTTCCAGACCAGCTGAGGAACAGATGTTTAAACTCATAACTTTAAAAGATCATGGCCAAGATTAATATCAGTCATATTGTATGAAAGACAGTCCCTGCTCCAACTACTGCTTGCAATTAACACATTTTCTAGCTTGAGCAACTCATGTAGAACATTATTGAAATATGAACTGCAGGGTGGCCTAGTGGTTAAAGAGATGATAGGTACTGTTTTTATATTTTGATATAGTACATAAACACAGTATTATATTGTATCGGTAGTTTATATAATACAGTGCATGATATAACAAATAATACTCAAATTTTGGCAAATAATAAGTAGTATTAGTAAGTAATTTCAGTAGTATCAGTATATTCTGACACTGCATCCATTGTTTAGGTTTTCTCATAGCACCCTTTTTAACGATGACCACGTTTGCACAGTCTTGAGAGTGGGCAATTCCATTTTTCATTATTCACTTTGTAGGTAATTTGAGCAATTACAATAAAATTGACTTGAAT
This sequence comes from Sebastiscus albofasciatus, assembly GCA_916701655.1. Lineage (NCBI taxonomy): Eukaryota > Metazoa > Chordata > Actinopteri > Perciformes > Sebastidae > Sebastiscus > Sebastiscus albofasciatus. The sequence goes on along the minus strand of CAKAOI010046600.1, from coordinate 15,111 downwards.
TAAATATGTCCAAGTGTTTATTAAAGTGACACATAAGCCCTTGCAGGTTTAACTTTAGCACAAACTAAAATTCTAGTGTCATTTAATTGAGCAATTCTGAGATACCAAAAGTGATTTTGTTCTGTGATCACAAGATGAAGCGAAATTTTTCTTTTCAACCTGTGTCGTGCAGCCTTGTGAAAAACTACAGGAAACCATTCTGCTATGGTTTACTGATCTGGACCACGTGTTTGTTTTCACATTTGCCTCTGCTCTACAGTTGATAAACCACCCATTTATCCCCTGGATATGCAGAGACTTTTTCACAGCTTGCCGAATTGCCCGGTGAAGGAAAGTTCTTATTAAAATTCAACCTGAAAATATTCCTTTTAATGTCACATACACCACTCACTTATCCCTGAAATCAGCAGATGGACTGCTTTGATGTCTTGGCTTCTTTCACACTGTTTCTTTTTTCTCATCAGGAGATTATTCTAGTCTGGCAAGTGGGGAGACGATGGAAAATAACCACAATCCCGGTTCTGAGCGCACTGGCTTGGCCTGTATCAATATTGATGGAAATTTAGCCTGGTTCCTTTGTCTACAATGCTTCAGGGAATTTTACTGTAGCCCAGTAAGCTTACTTAGGCAATACCTTTGGGTGGGTAGGCCTGTGTATTCTATGAACAAAGAACAACAATGACCAGCTATGTAGTTCTGCTAGGAGAGGGGTGCCTCATGTAGATAGTTTAGTCTGTGTGTTGGTTTGTGTGTTCATGTTGGAAAGGCCTCTGCCTAAACCTACTCAGACAAGGAACAGAATACATTTTTCCTGATCATCAAGCTCATTCCTTTTATTCTGTCTTCTTGATACAGAAATGAGGGAGCTTTCATTTGCTTTTAGTAATCACACAAACTGCAATTGGGGCTAATAAAATTAATCCAGCTCTTACCTCAGTCTCATGCTATTCTCAAGCTAATGTCTTTGTGTTTGCATGTTTTGTTTTTCTGTCTTTTTTTTTTTGTTTTTTTTTTTAACTGCGTGTCACTGCAGGAATGTTGAGTGGATGCAGGCAGTATTGATGTGCATTGTGGTGTGGTTGTTTATGAGTTCTTATGTGGGTGGTGTGTGCTTAACTGTTCTGGCTCACAGCAGACTGCTCTCATAACATCAGATACTCCTGCTCAGCCATTTACATTTGCTGCAGGGCCTCTGTTCTCAAGCCTGTTTGTTTGCCCTGCACTAATACTTACGAGATTAGAAAAAATGTCCACACTTTGAGAACAGGAAGAGATTGCATGGCAAGGTCTCGTCTCAATAAAACACTGTTAATTGCAGTAGTTAACTGGCGAAGGTGAAGTGTTGATTGATTATAATGTACTGTCTCTAGAGATATTATCTAACTTTTTGCAGCCAGGGACCTGAGTAACAATTCATTCTGTGATTGACTGAAATATATTTCTATTCTTGTAATGTGAAGGTCTACCCACAATCCCTTTTATGCTCCCACTACAAGACAGTTGCAGAAACTAGGTTAAGGAAACTAACTTATTTTGACAGTAAGACTTGGATTGCGCAATTGCTTTTCATTTCACGATACATGATTATGTAAACCATTATAGTTGTGTGCCACTCAAAATAATATGGCCCCCAGTCCTTGGCTACACATTTGCACTGATGAATTTATTACAATGTGACATTTTAGTTTTGCATGTTGAACTTAGTCTTATTGACACCTCTACACTTATTGAGTTGGCACATCAAATTCAAAGATGCCTCTGGGTATTTGGGAATGTTGCTCAATTATTGGTGACACCTGCATGTATTTGTGTTTGTGTGTGTCTCATCCTATTTCTTTGTTCTTTCCGAATTCACAGCAGAAAGATCCAAGTTACAGGTTCGGAGTTCCAGTGCCATCCGGCGGACATCTTCCCTGGACGCCATCACAGGGCCATACCTCACCGGCCAGTGGCCTCGGGACTCCCATGGACCCTACCCTTCCTGTATGAAAGACAAAGCCACACAGGTACATACAACACTATTTTTAAAAACACTATCTTGGCTATGGACTTAATTAAGGGTCAGCGATGTCATATTCCTCATGACAGGGTTTCCCCAAGGCTTTTAGAGGGCTTAGGTACTGTGAAGCCGTTTGGGTTTGGGGTCCTCCGCCAAGAAAATTTGAAAGTTTTTGACTTAAAACTACGCAGTTTCACATTGTTATTACGAGTGCTCTATACGATATCCAGAGCATTAATGTAGCAGCAATCAACTATTTGCTATGTAAATATATAGAGGAGTAATGTCTACCTAATGTCTCTCTGTCTGTGTTGTTATCAGAGCTTCTTTGTGTTTTGCTGACATAGCCGGGCTGGCCTCGCATGCTTTTAATGCATGTTCGCGTGCCCCTCTGGCTAGCTCACGGCCGCCTCTCTGCACTGCTCTCATACATCGGTTACAGCTGATAACGCCGTTTGCGGAAGCAAGTTAATACTGTGAGCTCTGACAGCAGTGTTGCCGTTCTTTTCACTATTAGCGCAGTTGGCACCGTTAACTGTGAGCCGCGGCCTCAGCCGTCGCCATGTTGAGAGCCGTGCGGAGGCCATAGAAATGGCCAGTTCGACCTGGCATTCTAACGGAATGACTGGTAGAGATGATTTGCTCTCATCGACGATATTATGTACTGCTTTCTACTTGTAGGGCTAGTATAACATTGAACATTGTATAGATAAATTACAGCACCCTTCTTCTTCTTCCCCTCCTCTACTATCCATGAACCTTGGCTGAAGTTGCCAGTCAGAGGTGCAAATCAAAGCGGTAGCAAATTCAAAACGCTAAGGTTAAGATGCATACCAAATGACCGCAGCGTGCATGGTCCCAGGAAAAAAAAAAAGACAAAGCGAAGAGGCGCTAACTCGCACTACAAAGACCACATATGTCGTCTTCTTGTAACCAAATTGATCTTATTCATCTCAGCGGGTGACAGTGATTGATTTATTATCACATTGTTCATTCGGTTTGGGGTACTTTATCAGTGATGCCCGTTGCTACGTCAGGGGAAATTAAGAAAATCAAGTTTGGAGAAGTAATAGTCAAACGGCATGAACAGTTTTATTCAAGAGGGGTAGTGCGAGAAAAAGCTCACTTCATGAGAAACACCAGGATGAACTTAGTTTAATAATCATGAGCTGGAAGTGTTTTACCCAGTAAGGTTCGCATCAAGTTATTTTAAAGTTTCACAAAGCTAAAATACATTAAAATATCTGAATATGGCCTGTACTTTGACCACAGTGTCTGATAAATCTCCAAATTCCACACTTACTTTTCATTTCTCCCAGCAAATTACAGTAGTTCTTAATAACTGTTGGTTTCTGTTGTAGTAGCCGGTGAAGACAAATTTACAAGCAGTGGCCAAATATTTTGTTACAGTAATCTGGTGGTGGAGTCTGCTGTCAATACAGGCCTAATGGACTTTGCTGGAAATATTCAGAAATTCCCTCACAGCACTACATTTTAATACATTATAACACTTCATAAGAGCTATGCATGGATTTCATATTGAGCCTCACCACAGTATTCCTGGATAGCAGCCCACCCACTAATCTTGCCATGTGACTGATGGCTAAATGCAGTTTTTCTCTAAGAGCTTAATTTTTTGGGGGGTTGTTGGTTTGGGGTGGGTTTGTGTTATGAAAGAATATTGACTATGCATGATCATGACAAGGGCTGCTCCCTCTTTGCTGACAGAAGCCTTTCATGTGTCTGAATGAAGACCGCCAAGCCTAATTTACATGGGCTTCATCCCTTTAACCCCTCATTTGCCTCACATTTCTTTGTGTGTAGGCTGAGGAAGTGGTTGCATACAGCCACTTCTGTCTTGAAGTGGCTGTATGCAGAATAAATACCTCTTATTACAGGGTTCCTTTGCAGGCCTGGAAAGATTGGTATGGAAAATCAATTTGATAATTATCTGGTCTTGAAAACTGTTGTTGCAGGAAAAAAACGTCTGGGCACGTATACACAGTGATCTTGTACATATACTGTTTTTTTTGGCACATTGTGATATTTAGTTGTTATTTACTTGTGCTATATAGTGATATGGCCATGACCATATTTCCCAGCCATTATCAGCAAAGATCTGATTGAAGGCTGACCAAAATGAAAATCCAGTTTAAGAGATTTATGTCTATCAAAGCTGTTGAAATTTGAGATGGAAAACATTTGGCTATGTTGTAATGATGTGGGAGAGAGTGTGACACACTTAACAATCCTTGAACGATTAAATGCACAAACTCCCCCAAGGATAGTGAGAGACCACTTCCTGTTTAAAAAGCTATGCCTGGGCCTAGCTCTTTCTATAAGACAACAACAGCAGAGAGCAGCAGACAAAAGGTCCCTGGCCTCTTTTGTTGTGCATTGCGCGAGTTCAAGACAGCCTCTCCTTTGAGCTGTTATGTAGCCTTGCATGGAGGTGAAGTTGTTTGCACCTGTCCCCCAGGCTATGGCTGAGTCGAGGAGAAATCCCACTGCTTACCACCTGGCCCTCGTGGCTGCACGGCCCGCCTGCCTTTTGTGTGGGAGTTGAGGAGCAGAGGGCCCATACATATGCTAATCACTGTTCCGGGATAGGTCTGTGTGTTCTAGGCCCTGTGGTTACAGAACACAGAGAATGTCTGTATGAAGATTAGGGCCCTGACACACCAAGCCGACCTCAAAGACCTAGAACCGACAAAGGCAGACTGATCAAACGGTTTGCGTCGCCTCACGTCTTCCGTTAAAAGTTGCACTTGAACATAACACAAAGACGACAGCCGATGGCCAGCTGACCACTGACATGCATGTACTTTCAGCGCCTGCGTCAGAGGAAATAACTTGCATTTGTAATCTGAAAAATATAACGGAAAGACAAACAAACTAGCCTGCTGTTTTTCACGTCACTGTGACACATCTGCTTAAACTGTCTCATTGTAGGCTAGGTTACCAGTGTTACACGATGTTACACGATGTTACACGGTGTTACACGGTGTTACACGGTGTTACACGATGTTACACGGTGTTACACGGTGTTACACGGTGTTACACGGTGTTACACGGTGTTACACGGTGTTACACGATGTTCGGACATAGATCGATTGCATTACTTGCCCACCACTAGGGGTGGGAATCACCAGAGGCCCCACGATACGATATTATCATGATACTGAAGTCCTGCTACACTCTTATTGGGATTTTAAACATTTTGTGATATGCTGAGTATTGTGATAAGATATATTGTGATTTTTTTTTTTACCTTTTTCAGCTGCAAATTATGCAGTTTGTCAACATTATTTTTATCTAACAAAATGGAGTTTTCAGTCACATATCTTGAGGTGGAAGGTCGAGGATTCCTACTACCAATCTTTTCCTTACGTTTTCTAGTTTCATATGATGCCAGTATCTTCAATAGCTTTAAGACTGAGCCTGCTACAACCTCTGAAAGACAGACTGTCGGATTGTTAAGAGGTTAATAGTTTATATAATAAAAGATCGATACTTGACGTCCGTGTATCAATATAATACTGCCACGCAAAATATCGCATTACTATCCTGTATTGATTTTATTTATTTTTTTCCGCCTACTCACCGACCCCATAGTCGTTCTGCTTTTCATTCTTTTTGTCGGACTTTACAATTATAAACTGTCAAGTGTCTGCTCCATATATTTTCTTGTAAAATGTCCGGTGTAATCGGTAATATAGGTGTTAATGAGGGCCTGCCGTTGCCAGATATCCATCTTTCGGCTTGGTGTGTCGGGTCTTAAGATGGACGCGCACAATTAACCCTATTTTAGTGCTGTATTACGTAGTATCTGCCATCACTGTGCCCCTTTTTTGCTTCATATGAACGTTATATAAACGGATGTGTTTGTTTCTGTTTATTGATCTATGTAAATATAGATGACTGAAGCAAGAACAAACAACAAAAATGCCGTCTTAGAGACATTTATCCGTTTTCTGTAATGCTCAGTGAGTTTCAGACATGCACGAGATAACTTACCAAATCAGAGTGCATGTTCTCCTCATCTCTAAACCCCATCAAATGATAGCAGTGGCACTCTGCTCGCGTGTCTCGACATGCAATCTAAACAAACCAGCACAAGTTCCACTGCTATTCTATTGAAGCCACAGTCATTATTTCCTGCTTTGGAACAGAGCTGGATTCTTGAGGATGTTGCCTGCATGTAACCCTTTGGGTGGGAATCATAATGGGAAGCAAGCTGCAGGCTACGGTAACAGAGTTTTATCTGCACAGCAGTGCATTATCAGGCACAACACCTGGTACACAAGTCTACAAAGCACACAACTCGGGCCGGAAGTTCAAGAGCTAGCGTGATAAAAGGGCCTCTGAGGTAAATAAAGCCGGGTGTTCTTGTTAACAGACAATTTGTTTCGGGGAACAGTGTCAATCAAAAAAGAGAGCCTCCAGTATTTTTAACTGTCTTGTCTTACTATGTATACCTGGGGGAAAATTAGGAGTTAAATTGCAAACTGAGATATCCACCACAAAGAAAAACATGACTCCTACCGTGACACCTGTGACCGGTGTTATAGCTAGTTATATGAAACTAGAAATCCTAAGGAAACGATTGGTACCGACCATGTAATTTTAGCTTATATTTATATTTGTATTTAGCATATATTTTAGCGTTAAGAAATAACGCTCCAATGTTACGCTAAATTTTGGCGAGGAAAAACTAGCATGGCCATTTTCAAATGGGTCCCTTGACCTTTGACCTCAAGATATTTGAATGAAAACTGAGATGAACGGAGTGAACACTGTATCTTATTAGATAAAGCAGATGTTGATAAACTGCATAATTTGCAGTTGAAAAAAGGTAATAAATCACAGCACATATCGCAAAATGTTTAAAATCGCAATAAGATCGTATCGTCGCTCAAGTATCGTGATAATATCGTTCGTGGGACCCCTGGTGGTTCCCACCCCTAGTCCTCACATTAAATGTTGAACTTGTTTTGTGTGTACTGAAAGTTGCTGTCATCACTTTCAACAGTAAGTACACATGTATTGCCATATGTCAAATTAAAAATGATTAATTTGATTTAAGGCTCATGAGAATGAAGCTACACTTTCAGATGAAGAAAAATACCACTTGTAAATAACTGAACTGAATGGTACTGAATTAAAATATGTCCAATAATACCACTTTGTCCTGTCAGAGTGACAACAAAGCCCTACCACGAGCCCCTCCATGTTTCTTTTGATTCTCAAAAATGATTGTGCTTTTCATTTTAACCAGTATTGCCCAGCCCTATGAAAACTTACACATCATTATCAGTCACTGCCAAATGAAAGTGTTTCACATTTCATTGAGTTACAACTAGTGGGTAGCATTCCCTATTTGACGTCATTGAACATCTGTGAGAACTTAGTTTTTCCTCAACGGCTAAGTCCACAACTCAATAAAGCCCGTCTGCCCTTTTGCAGCAATCTGCATTTTGTATGAACAGATTAAGCTGCAGCATCGAGTCCCTCGAAGTCTGGCAGAGGCATCAAATGGCACAAGCCATTCCATAGGCCATGCACAAAATGTTAATGCTAAAGGCTAGCTACACATCTGCCGTCCAGCGTGGCCAAGCACAGTGGTCCCTTTATGAGAGCACAAGCACCCATTTAATTCGCTGTCCTTTTCTGGGGAAGCCAGCGCCAGCAATCCAGCGCAAACGGCTTCACGGGTGTTCCTCATTATTCACAGTGTGATATTCCATATCATAGGGCAAGGCTTGTGCGTTAGCTGGAGAGCCATAGAGGTTTGTCTGTTTGTGTGGGGTCAGACATAAGGCAGTGTGAAGACACTGACATTTAAGATGTTTCGTACCACTGTGATGACCATAAAACGTCAGATGTTTGAGGATTTGTTTGAGGACCAGAGGCACTGTTGATCTGCATAATCAGGGGGAAGTATGTGGTTTCAGACAACCCTATGAAACATCCTCAGTCTGTTTCTGTTTTTGCATATATTTACATAACTTAACCGTTTCCTTGTTTATGCAGTAGAGATATAAAAGACATGTTCAGTGAGACAGGACTGCCTCTATGCTCTCTGCTAGGGGATGTTTTGTATATTAGATGTTTTCTTATTGGTGTACTAACGACACAAAATTTCTCTGTAGACTCGTTGACTTGGTATAAGCATAGCATTGTGCTGTACATATTCTGCCATAATCACAGAGGTGTATATAGGCTAAATTGATATTTGTAGACTCTCTATAGGTGAAATGATGGAAACTCCAAGGTGGAAAAAATAGCACGAGCTGCTAGTAAAGTCCTTGTAAATGTCACCTGTGGCTGACAAGGCAGGTAACCATATATTATTTGGTAGCCCTGTAATTATTTTCTCAAACTACGGCTTGTTAAATGGCTGGTGGATTTCACAATGTACTAGTCACCTTAGCCCGTAGACAAAAAAAATGTTTCGCCCTGCCACAGATGTATTTATCTTAACCTGGCTTTCTAATGGTAGCAATCAAACATGCTATGACTTTTGTTTTTTCCTGTTGAATGTAGTTCTTTCCTCAGGGATGGTATCTCATGACTCTTTTCCTCATTTTTATTGATTCCAGATTTTCAGCTTAACTTTTGAGCACACGGCACTCATTACCGCTTTCACCCACGTCTTTCTCAACTGGTTATCCAAACATTTTACTTTTAAGGTATTTAGTTGATGCTCACATCCTGAGTGACTTCACAATGAGGAGGCACATCGGTGTCTTTATCAAGGACATCTTTTAAGTTTTTAGGAGAGGTCTTTCTATAAGCTTTTAGTTTCCTACTTCTCCTGCATAAGCTTTTTATTTACTTTATATTTGTAGGTAGAAATGTGTGTGTATCATTCATAATAACTGTATTTTTATTGTATTTTAGTGAAAATATAAAATAAATAAGGACATTTCATAACGCACATATCTCTTGATGGGCATATATTCAACAAGACTCAACAAGGACTAAATCTGTGACCTTTCAGTTATCTGATCTCTGTAAACATTAGGCCACCCTGCCTTGTAAACAAATCTCGGAAACTACAGGTTAGTTAATCCTAGGCTTTAAGGGAGATGTAATGTATTCTATTTAGATATCTTTGCACACAATAGAAACTCGTGTTTATGCTCTCGTGCAGGAGTACATTATACTTATCTTTGTGTGCATATGCAACATAACATATGCTATTTGGTGGCCACAGTGTCCTACAGTACATTTGGAGCACGTATCTCTAACATGACTTGTGTTAGAGGAAATAATGTAGAGTTGTGTAACATGTGGTTATGTGTCAGCATGTATTTATGTGTTTCAGACTCCAGGTCTCTGGATTGATGAGGGAGCAGAACAGGGAAGTCCTCACCAGCGGTCAGCCTCCTGGGGCAGCGCGGACCACCTCAAAGAGGTAGATTCACCTGTCTTAACCTCGCTTCACCCAAGTCACAGCTGCTGCTGACAAACACCACAGATGGTGGATTAACACAGTGGAGTAGTGTCAGCAATCTATCTGACACTAAGCTGGGCCAGACTGGTTTAAAACATTCACACAGCCAGTTCAAAGAGCATGTTTTTGTCATTTTTGAGGTTCATTCCATTTATTCAGAATGTGTTTTATTTGTTAGGGTTTGAGGTCAGCCTAAATATTATGCTCCTTAAGGCTGGTTTCCACTCCTGTCTATCTGCTGGGCTTGGTGGCCAACCAGCCGACCACATGGAGCTATTAGGTCTCCAACTCTTCAGACCACAGTCTAAATTTAACCTCCTTCTCCCCTCTGTTTCCCACTCAACTGCACCCTCGCATCTCATTACGGCCTGTTGTTTTTGAGAGACTGCAGGATCTCCCCTCAAGGGTGAAACAACCATATTGTTCCGTCATTGAGTGAACTTATTCAGGATAATTCACATTACTTAAAAGCCTTACAGATGCCCCTGCAACACAAAAGACATTCATATTTTCCTGTTTCCGACACAAGATCTAACATCTGTGTCATCAATATTTAGTTCCAAAATGTTGATGGCACACAGGTGTCTTGGGTTTTTGTTAGTATTGACCATAGACTGTATCCAAGAAGTAGTCACCGTGATGTCACCCATTAGTTTATGCACTGCTGTTTTGAAGCCACAAGTTTAGCATTTTGGCCATAATTTACTAAATGAACATCATGCTGTGTTGACGAAGACTTGAAACTAGCGATTGAGACCATAAACTCATGTTCACAATGTTTGCTGAGGTAATAAATCTAGTTATAAGTAGTAATTTGTCATAGACTTCTATATAACCAGACTTGTTTTTGCAACCAGAGGAGTCGCCCCCCTGCTGGCTATTAGAAAGAAGGCAAGTTTAAGGCGCTTCTGCATTGGCTTCGCTTTTTAGAATCGGAGGTTGCCCACTGGTATTGACCAGAAAAAGACATCATTCAGAGTCTTTTTACAAACTCACAAGTACACTTTCAAGAATCACCTTTAACCAGACGTAAAGACCAGCATGCAGAACTACATTCCATAAATTGCTTGATGTTATGACCAAACTTCCAAAGATGGTGTTATTCAAGTTCGTAATAAGTTCAACTTCATAAAACACAGGTATGGTAGGTCACCTGGCCAGGCTACGGTTAAACGTGTCGGATCATGCTAGGCGCATTAAGTGACAGATCTTGATGCTCAAGAACTAGATGTTATTTGCATTACTATTAAATTGTTAAAATGAGAAAGAAGTGTTAGGTTTTTATTATGAATAGAATTGTACATGGTGTGTATGTAAGCTACTGGTAGTCACATTACATATAGGCAATGCCAACAGATGTAAAAGGGAGACTGGAAGAGACACATTTTAATAGATGCAGCCACAAGGAATGCACAAAACCTATTTCCCAGCTCAGCGGCGTGCTTTCATGAAATCCGATTGTTGGAATCAAATTTCATAAATCACATTCAGGTGTAAATGTACACACTACAAGTAGGCCCGCTGGAACAATTCAGTGTTCGGCTTTCTGCAGACAGTCCCAGGGCCTTGGCCTGTACGATCAATACAGCCAGGAAAACCTCTCTTTCTCATCCTCTGAGATTACATCGGGATTGCCTGGACTTGTCATTATCGACTGCTGCGGTCACTCAATGAATGTAGTGAACTGTATTCGAGATCTCTAACCTCTGCGATTACATGTGTGGGAGGACATCTATGAAAAGAGCAAGTCTCTTTGTTGACTGTGTTGCCAGGATTACAAGATCAGCATTGAAGACCACACCTTTGTCTGCATAGTACAACTGCGTCTGTTAGACTCACAAAGGGTATCCTGTTTTTAGGCTGATACTGGGCCAGATGCAGAAACACCCATTGACCTAACTTGTTTCATCATCAGACATGCATGGCTGATTTATTACATGCACTATAGTAGTCTGCAACAATATTCACAAGTCGGTCTTTATGGGTTCACACAGTAGCACATATAGTGTCATACTAATGTTGTAAGCCACATAAGAGAAAGCCAGCCATCCTAAAAATTATAAGAAAATGTAAATTTGGTAAATAGCACAATATTCTTATAAGTGTAGGCTGTCATTGTTCGCCCAGCTGCTGCAAAAAGGAGGAACATCAATAAAAATATCACTACAACACTATATGTGTCAGATCTGTAAAATTATTTTCATATCTTTTCTTGTCCAACAGTTAAATACGTGCAAGTAGAGCTGCAGCGATTAATTAAATGATAAACAATTAATTGATCAGTTGATTGACAGACAATGAATCAGCAAGTATTTTGATAGATTAATCATTTAAGTCACTTCTGCAAAATTTGAAAGTTTCAGCTTCTCAAGTGTGAGAATTTTCAGCTTTTTCTTGTCTTGGCTTTATAGTAAATTGAATATCTTTGGGTTTTGGACTGTTAGTCGAACAAAACAAAATATTGGAAGACATCTCAAAAGTACAAAATGCAAGTAGTGGTTGAACAAAATTAAAATGCCTTTTATTTGACATGGCAATAATTATTTAAAATGATCAACGTGTTGTGACCAACATAGGTCTTCATCAGGGTCACTGTGAGTCCTTGGGCTTTAGGACATTGTTTTTTGATGTTTTATACACCAAACAATGAATCAAAAAATATTCGGCAGATAAATTGATTATGAAGATAAACGTTGATTGCTCCCTATATGGGAGCAAATATGCTCATCACCTTCTGGCTTCATTCATTTCACTGAAGGAGAACATTTAAAATGTACATGTTGACAGAAATACAGCCTTCCTAACTCAAATTGTGATCCTGTCATTTGCTGAAGTGATGTCACTTTTCTTCCAGCAGATTGCTAAACTGAGACTGCAGCTGCAGCGCAGCAAACAGGTCAGCCGGCAGAGCAAAGACAGGGAGCACAGCTCACTGCAGCTGCAGCAACAGGCGCAGCATGGCACTGCATGCCAACCGCAGGTGAGTTATTCATGTCGGTACTCATGCCATGCCAAACTGAGTCACCAGCATGCTCTTTTCAGGTGAAAACATTAACTAACTCTGACTTTGGTGATGCAAGATGTTACCCTGACAGCGGGTATATGATAAGGTAGCTTAGCAGCCAAGCAAAAAACATACAAATTAAACAGATGGTGAACAAACCATATCACAGCTGTTGGAGATAAGCTAACTGAATATGAATATACCAGGGTTGAGCAAGGTGGCTTTCTGCATTATTTGGTTAATGGTATCAAATTATAAATCAGGGTTTTACGTTTTCATTTACTAAATTAGTTTAAGTTTGGTAGTTATAAAGCTGTAGTTTATCAGCACGCAGTAATTATGCAGTCACTATTTGAGGAGTAGGTGTAGAGTGAAAGTGACTGTTTATTTTTATAGCATGTTTTGCATGTGCCTTTTAGGCTTGTGAATAGGCCATATTGATCATGGTCCAAGTTTATGATGTTGTATGTTGCACTGCGTTTGACTGAGGACGTCTAGTTAATGAGTTCATTCTGACCAGTTGTGTTAAAAGAGGAGAGGGAATGTGTCCGGGCATGCCTTCCTTGTTTGCAGTTCATTCATTAACAGACGCCCAGCAACAGTACACATCAACCACTGTGGGAAAATTAACTATAAACAGAGATATGCTATGCCCTATACCCACATGTGGTAGATCACAATCATGGCTGTGTTTTTGTTCCCTATGATATTTAATCCCACTCCACTAACATGTATTTAAACTGAACGCCTCCACCCATTAAATATCTCATGAAACTGGATCAGCGACAACTCAATACCGCAAGCAGATCTCGGTGCCACAGAGTCTAAGACATACGCAGTGTTATGTATTTAAGTGCACAATTGATCTGACTTAAGAAGATTATTTTGATTTGTATATAATTTTTCTCTTTATCTTTCAAAATTGTCTGTCTTTCCAGTACAAGGGGACTTCATCAGCCCTGTCAACAATCCCTGTGCCAAAATCCTTCATATGCAGGGTGCCGAGCAGCGTGGAGGGAATCAGCCACGAGCTAGAAAATGTGTTTATCAGAGAGGACTGGGAGCAGGGGATACAGGTAGGGATGACTACACACACCAGCAACGAGTCAAGCAGTTTTTAAAGTGTGGTATAATAATATGTAACAGTTGGTGTTTGTAAACAAACGGCATTCAAAGTTGGCCACTCCTCAGCTCAACTAGGAGAGAGAGAGCAGTGGTGATCGAGTGAGCTATAGAGTGATAGGGCGACGTTAGTGAGAACAAAGCAGCGAATCAAAAATAAAAAGTTATTTTCTGATTGTTTCCCAGCGGTTACGTTCTAAAACACAAATAGACACACAACTAACTCCGCACACCTCCGCACAACCCTGCGGGAAGGTGCCGAGTTGCTGGATTTTGAATGAATGCAGCCGAACATAGCAACAAATAGCCACTGCACACAGCAGAGGAGAAGAGAAGAGCAGGGGAACTCACAGTGATGTAACAAACCCGTTCTCATCCATCAAATACAGACGCAAAGCATCTAAAGGGGTATTTGTGCACATCGATGTATATAGCCTAATGCTTTTGCCTTGGTATCAGAAGCCGAGGGGCGTGACAAAGCAGCGATATTTGACCACCTGAACGGGCTGCACACTGCTGCTGATATTGGCTAGGGGGTTACACCTCCACGTGGGGCCCAAAGGCTCTGAGTAAATCAAAATAAGAAAGGAGAAGACACAGGCAGAAGGCAGGGTCTCTGCAGAAACAGACACCGCCACACACTTCTAATGGGGAATAAGTGATGCTTGAGCGGGGTTATTTTTGTATCAGCCTATACATAGTTTTTAGGAAATTGTTGCATATTATACCTGTAAGTCTTATCTTTTGTACAAATTGGGTTATATGTCATATCGTACAGACTGTTAATACAAGCAGCCAAGTGGGGAGAAGTTGTTCATGGCAGCTTCCTAGTTGTAATAAAGAGTATGAATTTCTGACAGCTAAAATCTCTCTCTCTTTCTGAATCTAAAAGATTACTTTATTTATTAAAGGAGTGAAACGGGCCTATATGTTAAATTTTAATTACCTAAAGGGTGGGTCCATTTTTCTTTTTTTGGGGGGTGGATCATTCTGTAACCTCCCAGGGGTTTTCCTAATGTATTCAAATCCGAACATTCAAACTATGTTTGTTTTAGCCACAAGACTACATTCACAAAAACAGTAATTTTACCTCGCAGAATGCGGGAGTATACTGTACATACAACCCCACGTCCAAAAAATCTGAACTAACCATTTCAGTTATTTCCAAACTTAGCACAGCTAACTTTGACTCGGCTAGTGCTACCGTTCACATTATTCATAACCTTATCGATTAGTGGGTGGTTCCATTTAAAAAAAACCCGAAAAAGAACACAGATGGACCCACCTTTTATGAAAACTTAGATTTATTTTTCCTTGACATTGGTCAAACTTTACGTTTATTTATATTTATATTTATATTTATATTTATATAAATATATATATTTATATATATATATATATATGTGTATATGTGTATATATATTTGTATATATATGTGTGTAAGTATATATGTATATATATATGTATATATGTGTGTATATGTATATATATATATGTATGTATATATGTATATATGTATATATAATT